>CAJNOP010000465.1:65659-108270 GCA_905250075.1 Rotaria sp. Silwood1
TGGACGATGAGAAGACTCGCACCCACGTCCGCGCACTCACATCTGCCCACCTATATCCGACAACCACACACTTCAGTTTACTCGAGAAGGTGTGATGGTAGGTGAAGCAGAGGCAGTCACTCACACACAATTACACCCCCTAAGGACTGAAGAGTCTAATAGGTTTCCAAGCATAAAAGTAAAACGGGGTAAATTTTATTTTTCGTAGATCACTCAAAGTAAGTGGTATGCACAACAAATTGACTAATTACTGAGAAATGAGGAATTATCTCAGTTATAACACTGACTTATCCTTCAAAAGTGATGCCTGTTAATATTTCCTAATTCTCAGTGAAAGAGTTGTGATCATGCATACCACTTACTTTCACAGCTAAGTAAAATACGACACTCTTATTCATAACCAGCTTAAATCATTTAGTTATTATTTTTCTTTTTCTTTCTTTATCTAGTAAGATGAACGTTTGATAAATGAATTTCTCTGTATAAACTTTGTTAGTATTGCTTGAAGCATTATGGAAAAAAAATCACGAAAATACCTTGCAACAGTGAAAATAGAGTCGATCAAAGTTGACTCATTCGCCAAACGTTGATGTTAATAAAAAAGAAAAGGCAAAGAAAGAAAAATTCAAATTTTGGATTATGTCGCTCATGAGTGCATAAAACATATTTGTAGTTATCTCAATAAGATCTCACTTTATAGAACTGACCGAGCATAGATGTTCATTGCGGCTGCAAATCGATTCCTGCCGTGACCATACTCAGAATTCGGTATCGTAGCAATATAAAATTGAAGTTAACAGCGTCAATCTTATTATTTTAGCAATAGAATGATAATTCTCGGTTCAATATTTATGAAAAAAAAGGGATACATAATGATAATAAAACTACTGTAGAAAGAATGGAATTAAAATGACGTCGAGAATAATTACGAATATCGAATGTCTCAACAATGTCTGTAGGATATAGTGTAGTTTACACAAATAAAAGATGAAATCTTGATTTTCTCAAAAGACTTGCGATAGAACTTGCTACAACAAATGTAACAAAAAGTTTTTCTCCTAATTTCAATGAATTTTTAAGGGGGAAAAGTAAAATATGTAAAAGGTTACTATTTCCTATAATATCGGGAGTAATAAATATATTTCTAACATCTGTTTTATATTTATCTCTTGATAGACAAAATCAGAGAAATCTAATTTTTCTCAACATTAATTCAAAACAGTAACGAATAAAATCATTTGTAGTTTCGTATATCATGATCAAAAATATATAACCAACTTTCTCAAAATGTTCTTTATTGAAACAAGTTTGAACAAAACAAATACTATTTACAATAAAGAAAAATATTGATGAAAATTTTCTGAACAAACAAACGGTTCATTCGTATGAATACTGTGCAAGTGAACACCGTTGAAACGTGCTGCATCATTGATGAAATTATTTGTTGCAATTGCAAGTGTTTCATATTCGATGGTAAGTTCTAGTAAACGAGGCAAGCGAGTGTTTTTTTTCGAAGAGAAACTGTTCAGCATAATCCACATGTGATTCATCAAGATTGAGTGCGACAAGATGACAAAATATAATCAACATAGACGAATGTTACTCATTTTTTGTGGATGAATATTACGTACATATAAACTTGCAAGATAGGGAAATCTTGAGATACAACTTTGAATAGATCATGTCCGAATAGATGCGGATAAACATTCGAGACGTTCATCAAGAAGATAGAGACAATCATCAAAAGTATTAACAATAACGTTCAATTTAGTAAGAGGTGAAGACATACCACTAGTTGATGGAAGTGTAAAAATTGAAATTCCTAAACATCGATTATATGATCATTCATGAAAGGTCCAATCGCTTAATCGTTTACTTAAAGATAATATTAATGGAAATATATTTAATTGGCTTTCATCTTTTATATCGACAACAAGATGAGTAAATTGATTAGTGAGAAGATAACCAAAACTTATATTACATGAAAAATACAGAAAAATCGTGTACTCTTGATTGCAGACAAGTCAAGTACCACCTCCAGAATAAACAAAAAAAATGGCAGCAAATTAAAAAATGTTTGCATTATGAGAACAAAAAAAATACATACAGTTACAAATATTTCGATTTAATACTATTTCCTACGAAGTAATCTGGTATCAGTCATCACGGATGGTCTAGTTCGTTTTTTTTCATTCGAAGATCTATCTTCATGAATATGTTTAACTGTGAAAGTTTATCATAGTTAAAAAAAATTCTTATTATTGAATACATTCAAATCATTGGATCACGATCAGATATAAAACAGAAGTCAAAATAATTAACAAGGATTCAATTGGAGAAAGAATAAGCTCAACAACATTGATATGTTCTCGAAGACTAGAATCAGAATAAATGATTATTTTTATTTAAGCAAAACACTCATATTTAGAAGGACTCTTAAATATCCGTATATCATCGTACTCAATATGGCTAACAAGGATGATCTTAAGCAAAACACGTCGCAATAATTAAATATTAAACTTTCTTCTATTACTGATTTTTCTTTAGATAAGAAAAACTATCTTAATTCTACAATATGCCCTATTGGAAAATGTCCGCATTCAAAATGTAGTCAAGAACATATGATTATCAATTCATGTATAATAATATTTGTTTGATTGATTAAGATAAACAAAACTAAATAATTAGTATGTATCGGCTAAATATTGACGAAATGTTTCTTTTTGAAAATTAATGAGTGATAACGAGTAAAGTTCAGGATAATAAGTTCGATTGAATGTAGTTCACAAGTAAGTTTGTTTACTTGGTCGTGAATTCGAGGTAAGATTTTTTCGCAAATTCTATCAAGTACTTGATTGTTTATTGAAGAATTACGGTTAAACGATGATTTCAGTTAAATCAAGGTTATGAATATAAAGAGGATCAAATACTAATCGATTGAATCGTTCATTGACATCCACTAATGAATACAATATATCTATCATATTCAATTTGTTAAAAATGATAAGTACTATTTCATTGGGGAGATCATAGAATATTGAGGGTGTGATTGCGAGGTATGGAAGTGAAAGAAGAGAAAAACCACATCGACCTACACCAACATCCCTTTCAGGACATTCAAACAACTTGCTACAAGCTCCAGACTGGCTCAGAAAGAAATGCAGTTTCTGGTAACAATGACGCCTGTCGAGTACTTGGCAACAATGGCATTTGCTTCGATACATCAAAACAGTGTAAATTCAGGTTTTCAAGTTCATATAGAGATACAACTAGGATGATTTGTTTAACGTGCATTAGAGATGAATCATCTAGCATCATAGTTTTATTCAAAAGAAAAAAGTCTGTCAATGCAAACTTGATAGGGCTACAATAGAGAACACGCACAAGAATGCCGTATGAACAAAGATACAGAATGGAAAAGACGGAACACTTAAGACCGCAAAAATCAAATAATCATCGCACTAAACGAAAATGTACAATTTTCGAATTACTTCTTTTTTTATTTTATCAGATCACGTATAATGAAGTTAGAAGATTCACTTTCAATCATTGCTGTTTGTAGGAGAAGACGCCTGAAATCGTATTTAGACATACAGTGACTGTTTTCTTGTAGTGAGTTCCATAGACATAGACTCATTAAGTGAAAAAAAAATATTTTTTAGGAAATATAGATTTATAATATACAGCTCCTTTCAATCATAATTAGATACTTCAAACTGAACGTTTTTCAAGCTTGACAAATATGGCATTTGATTGAATAATAAGTCGTTCTTCTTGTTTAAAACCTTCTTCAGTTTTATCATCAGATAATATTCGATATTGACGAAGTAATTGAATTAAACATAATTTTAATTCCATAAGAGCAAATCGCATACCAACACAATTTCTTGGACCAACACCAAATGGCATCCAAGCAATTGGATGACGTTTTACTAAATGTCGCTCAGGATCCCATAAATCTGGATTATAATGAATGGTGAATACATCAGGTTGAATAATACTGCCTATAAGAAAAGGTCAATCGAAATGTAACTGTAGAAATCCATGAGTGTTATATTAAACAAACCTTTTTCAATGATATGACCACAAACAGTAGTTGTTGTATTACACTCACGTGTCATTGCTTTAGAGGTTACAGGATACATCCGAAGAACTTCACGTACAAATAAATCTAAATAAGAAAGATTAGTTGCTATGTCATACGCTTCTTCTCCATTATTATTATCATTCCAGTTGCTATTTTCTATTTCTTCAACAAGTTTTTCTTGAATGTCTTGTTTTGTTGCTAAAACATATGTCGAATAAGCAAGTGCAGTTGATGTTGTTTCATAACCAGCAACCATAAAAAGAAAAACATTCGGTATAAGTTCATTTGACTGTAATGCTTTTGTAATTAATTGATCGTCAACATGATCCTAGAATGATAGGTCGAAAATTAGTATAAAAATAATCCTTTAATAGATTGTATTCTGAGCAATTATTTTCTTCTTTGTGAGACACAATATTAAAGAAAAGAAAATCTATCAATTTAATTAAAATCCAAGATCATGTGTCTTTTCATCTACACAACTTACTATAACGTTGTCACGAGTAGCTTCCATCATTAGTTGTAATAAATCTGCACGTTTTATTGAATTTGATGATGATTGAATACGAAGATCAACAACTTCTTGAACACGGTTCATCAACCACAAGGCTAGAATTTCTTCAAGATAATTATTCAATGCTGGTATTAATTTCACTAATATACTACGAACATTTCCTAAACCAAATACAATATCATGTAAAGGGCGTGCAAGAAATGGTATTAAGTTAGCCAATCGAAAAAGTAGTAGTTGATCAGTATCTGTTTTAAATAATGCAGCTGATTTTTGTAAATATGGATTATTAATATCATTTTGCATATCAGTATCAATACCAAATGCACAACGACCTAGAATAATATATTATATATTGTGCATTTGTAAGTAAGATTGATTAACTTACATATAACATCCATTGTTAATCGTTTATATAACTCATAAATGTTAATTTTCTTCTGTTCATCATCTGTTATTTGAGATATTTTATTTAGCATTGCTTCGATACATTCATTTACTAAAGAAGACATAAATTTGAGTTTTGCTGATGAAAATGTTGGATTAATAACATGTCTTTGACGACACCATCTTTCTCCAGTTGCTCGAAAAAGATGAATCTTTCCATCAGTTTCTATACGTAAAATTTTTGGTATCATGCGTGAATGAAATGATGAAAATTGTTTAATATAAATTTCTTGAAGAAAATCAACATCTGATACAACGTACATTGGTGTTGTACCAACAAATAATCCATAAATTGAACCATATTGACGAGTCCATTCTTGTATTTGTTTTGAAAATGAGTTTGTTGACCATAATGTCTTATAATGGCCGAAAAAGAAATGATATGGAGGTCCAGAAATACCAAGATGTTTGAAATAATTATAACGATTGTTGATTGTCCATAAACAGACATAAATGAGAGAAACAACAATTGTGATGAGACCAATAGTAAGAAACATATTTTCAGACAAAATACAGAATTGTGATTGCTTGTTTTCGTTCGTTGTGTAGGTGAGACCTATCATGTTTCATCAAATACGTGTCTTATATAGTATAATCAATGTTCTTTATCGCACTTTTAGTTCAGTGTGTTTCGTTATATGAGTACTATGTTGACGTCACGAGCACAAAAACACATAACAGAACTAAAGAATAAAACGATGACGTGATCTTTATGGAGTAAAAAATCTATAGTGAGTCATCATACTACCATTTTAGTTTTACTTTATAAACAAGAAACATTTTCATTCTTTTCCATCAGAGACACAAATAGTGCGAATCACACTAAATAATATAATTGATTTACAGTATGATAAACTACAAAAGATCTATTGAACGGAAGTTTTAGAGAACGTTTGCAGATATGAAAAAAGCAGCTATTAAAATGAATCGATCAGAATTGTTTCAAGTACATGAAAGATGAAGAACATCATATCAATTGCGAGCAAAATCGAAACAGTTCTTTGATGCATATCGATACTGTGACTTTTCTTTTCATTATCTGCTTGAGAGTATTTCCCAGCTGCTTCTTATTTTATTCAGGCAATTGCTTTCAGCTACTCTATTCAAAGTTACTTCACAGCAACACTCTGAAAAATATAGGAATTGATAGGCATCATTTATGTAATATTCTCTTCAACTATATAGGAAATATATATAGGACGCTAATTTCTCCTACGAAAAGTTTTTAGACATTTGAAAAACACTGTAACAGCATTGTGAATTATAAAGTGTGCTTTTTATACGTGTGTCGAATGAGCTAAATAAAAATATCGCCAAGTGGTGAAAAACACTGATTTATATTCGATTTATTGTCAAGTTTTTTACACATAGATGCCATATAAATGTCTCAAAACCAAATTGAATAAAGATGACGAAAAACTTGTTTTTGATTTATAGAATATAAACGATATGTTTTATCAAAACTACTATAGGATCTGACAATTGTTTCGCACTGATGAAAAGATTTTTTCCGCATACTTTTTAAACATTCTGAAGAGAAGAAGAGCTGTCCAACGTATATAAAATTCAGTTTGGAATTTCCTAATCTTGAAAGACAGTAGGAGGTGCATTGTTGGATTCGGAGTGATCAAAAAGACCTCTTTAACTCATGTTGGCTTTATAAAACTTAAGTTGTGTTCAGCTTTTAATTCTTCAGCTTCTGATATATACCATGAAAAATTGCAATGATTTGTTGAAATGCAAGCTGCCACATGTTTTATACTGTATTTTCTCTTATTTTGTTCCTAACAGGTATGATAGTACTAAAGGTCGGTATCGACTGACTTTTTATAGGAAAAGTATTAGAACCTTAAATTCTGGAGTTGGTGATTTTAGACATTGATGCATTAAATGAGAAAAAAAAATCAAAAACAAGTTATTGAGTACCTTCAATACTCGGCACTTTCATGGACGCTCTCTTAACGGACTCTAGAATTGACGTCAAAGTAAAGTATGTAATCAATATGAAGAAAATCAATATGATTACTACACATATGTATGTTTATATCAATAAAGAAGGCTATGTTTTTTCTCTTATTGGATTTTGTGAAATGAGATATACAAATATCAATAAAGTTGTAAAAGAAACTTGGTATTTGAATTAAATGCGATGAAAAGCACCTCATTATTTGTTTCATTACAACGAAATGACGGTCGTTATACTGACGCCTATAATACTTTTGATATTCTATCCTTTCCGTTCTTCAAGTTTGAAATGCTACGAGTGCACAGGTTATGTTCCATGCGGCAGCGGTCAAACTCACTTACTCGTTAATTGCGGTGGCAAATGCATGGTCTATCAAAATCAATATGATGGAAGTAAGAATTTCAACTTAAATTTATTCCATTCTGAGATAAATCTAATGTTTTCTATTGAAAGATGTAATAATACGCCGATGTTGTTGGAGTAATTGTGGTGGTGATGGAGTGAGTTTTTATGAAGGACGTTTGACGTTTTTTTGCTCCGAAGATATGTGCAATGGAGAGATAGCAGATATGAATCTTATTGAAGGAGGAAGTGGAGAGGAACCAGAAACAACAACAACAACAACAACTTCGAGAGTGTCAACTTTGCCATCAACCACAACAGCGGGTATGTGCAAATATCACGCTAAAAGCTAACTAATTCTTTTTTAAATAATTAAGGAAAAACAACCTCAGTGAGCATTGCATCATCTTCGTTAACTTGTTATGAATGTACTGGTCACTATTCGAAATGTGGTATTTCAGAAAACGCAGTTTTACACAACTGTCGAATGTGCATGGTTTATCGAAATGTTTACGATGGCAGTAAGTACAATAGATGGGATTTATGATAATGAGTCAAATTTTAAAAAACAACTTAAAAAAGGCAGAAGTACATGAAATATTGATTTTAGAAGTGTCGCGTTAACATTAATATTAAAATTAATGCTAATACTTATGCATTAGGATTAACTATTAAGCCTAATGCTTAAGCCTTATTGGCATTAGAATTAGTTAATGCTTAGGTGTTAGCATTAATTTAGTATTATTTTTAATCCTAATATATACATACTGCATAAAAGTTTTGGACTGGTACCGTCACATACTACTTCTAATTTTTCATGCGCTACCAGGAGGTATGTCAGTGACTTTTCAAGAACTACTTTGATGTACGCCTTGTAATTTTTTAAGGGCTAGCTGTTCGGGTACTTTTTGTAACTTTTCAGCTACTATCTTGACATCATAGCAATGTTTTTTTTTTTGAGAACAACTGAAATATGATGCATAATATTTTATAATGGACTGATGTTTCTCGAAGAACGTATTTACTGATCTAGATCATTCTATGAGTGTCTTAGTGTAAACTAAGCGTGCTTTCTGAACCATACAGGAAAACATATGAGTCTATTGGATGGAAGTACTGAAAAATTAGAGAAGATTTTATTTTTACTGCAATCAGATATCGCTAGTTTCATTTTTACATTTTGATTAGAAATATTTTAGTATGTTTTGATTGGATAAAGTCCCATAGAGTCGTTCTAGTTTTTGATTCCAAACATTTGATTAATAGAGATTCTTTGAATAGAATTGACACTAGAAATATCATCTCAAAATTCATTGCATAATAAATACGGATTATATGAACTCATGAGTTTTCGTTTAACCGAATGTGCGAACTGATTTTGAGCAAAGCTTACGTATTATTGTTCAACTGAGACAATATCTTCACTTTTGTGCTATTCGAATCGTCTCTTTATGGTAATAAACATTCGAATTCAAAATCAGATACTTCGAAAAATTACGGATGTACATGCATACGATGAGTGTTTCATTGCGCAAATTCTAAGTATGATGTTTTCATCACAAAGAACCGTAGCTATGATAGAGCAAATTTAGTGCAACGAAGAGAAGTACGATTTTTTCGGGTCACATGTAGCAAAAACAAACTTTTCTAAACAGTCAATAAGAATTGAAAAGGGCAATTCATTCTTCTTGAGCGAAAAAGAGACGATTCGAATGGCACAAAAATGAAGATATTGTCTCAGTTGAACAATAATACGTAAGCTTTGCTCAAAATCAGTTTGCACACTCGGTTAAACGAAAATTCATGAGTTCATATAATCTGTATCTATTATGCAACAAATCCTGAGGGAAGATTTCTAGAATGAACTCTATATAAAGAATTCCTATAAATCACACATGTGAGACCGAAAAATATAGCGACTTTGTCCAACCAAAACATAATAAATATTCCTAATCAACATGCAAAAGTGAAACTAGCCATGTCTGATAGCAATAATATTCCAATTATCACTTTTTAGATATGCCATTTTGAATCAGTGAATTTATTGTTTTATTTACTTATTGTTATCGGAATTCCGAGTTTCCATAATTAGTCTTTGTAAAGTGGTGGCACCACAGCGCTGAAAATCCAAAAAGCCGGCCTGTCATTTTCAATTGAAATTTATGACTAATAGAAAACCAAGATTCAAGGACACTTATCTAAATATTCAGACCACTTGAATAAAATGGGAACCATAGTATGTATGTGTCTTAGACGAGTTGTCGATTCATATCGATCGTGGGTTGGACTAAGCTGTTCTAAGATCCAAGCTTGACCTAGTCTAAAATTGAGTTGAAATTCCAAATTGTTTTATGCAATCCATTCCTAATTTGAAGATTGCAATTATTGATCAACAACCAAGTTTTAACAGTTAGTTCTATTGTAGTGCATTGATGAGTCAAAGTTGCATTGAAATATTCATTAAAGGTTTTTATGTGTAAATGAAACTTCCATAGGGTACCTTTTGTTTTATAATCATTTACGTTCAACTTCTATTCATCAACCGGTTACAGATTAGAATTGTAACCGAACTAGTTAGTTTGCCAGGCGTCGATTTGATTAAACTTTTATATCCATAACTTTAATGAATCAGGCATTTGATTTTGAAGGTAGATCTCCCTCTGACAAAACTATAGTCATCATCAAAATTTCATATCTTAATATTGAACTTACGCTTTCTTATCGTATGATAAGAGTCTCGAACCATCCTGAATGTATCCAAGCTCACTTTTCTGGACTAATCTTAATCGACTATTCGATACTCTCAATAGCTAGTAGTTTCTAATTTATCCTTTCGGTAAAACTTATCTGAAACCTTGAAATATAAGGTCTACTATAAAACCATACTTTGTAATCCACTGCAGCTTCTTAGCGAAAGTAGCATTATCTTGCAAGTTGAGAGGCCTTTCAGTTATGTTAAGCCACGATTTAAAATAAAAATAGACCAAACTTGTTAGCTCTTGCAAAGAAGTTAAAGTTACGAAAGTGTTGTTCCTTTGCTTTTCGTATTAGCATATATGACACGTGATGCAATAAAATAGAGGTTGTTACCATTAGAAACTTCACATGTTATATCAGTTTCTTGTTGTATATATTTTTTAAAACTACAATACGACCGGTTTTTGTCGGTTAAATCAAGAATTTCAACTAGCCAAGTCAATCCGGTCGAAAAAACTCTAAAAGCTCAAAATAGCTAAGAGCAAAAGAATTATCAGTGTTTGATCGCATTTCTTCAATTAAAATTTTTGAACCAGACATCGATTTCAGGACAAAAGTTTAAATTGAGACTCAAACATTTTCCTTAATCGAGTCTTCAAAATAAGCTTTCCTTAGCAACTCTTTATTCGAGCATTCGGAAAGTAACAAACAAATCTTACTATTATATCGACAAATGAATTTGTTGTCGAATGTACCTTAGATTCTTTTTCTTTGAACAAAGCGGAATGTCACTGAAAATACAACTCGAATGCTCACTATGCACCACTTATTCTGTTAGCAAAATTGACGTCATGAAATAGAGCAAACATGCATACGTTGTTTGATTTAGATACGGTCGTTCGACGTTGTTGCACGTGGGGTTGCGGACCATCGGGTTCGGTACAGCAATATGAAGGTCGCCAAACATACTTTTGTTCATCGAACCTATGTAACGGAGTAGGTGCTGAATCAATGCTGACCAGTAAAAGAGGTAAGTACACGTGAGAAAAAGTTACTGATGTTACTATGCAACAATGATCTGTTATGGAGTGATTATAAAAGTGGAAAACTGAATTCTTTTTGAGATAAAACCAATTTTATCTCGGAAACGAAGTGCTCTGAATTATTTCCTCATAAGCTTAGCTGTTTTTATGTTTAACAACCGATTATAATTATATATATGTTCAATGGTTTATTTTGCTTACAGGCATTCCGTTTGTTCCCGACCAGTAATCATGGTAATGGCATACGGCATTATTCGAAGAACTTATACAAATGCTGAACAATTAGCTACATGAAATTATATTAAACTTTTTTTTCGATGTTTCTTTTGAAGAGCTAAAACTTTGTAAGAAAAAAATGGCGAGCTACATGTAAAAACGAAATAAATTTAATATATTTCTGCATAATCAAAAATAAAACCCTTAGTCACGTGTCTCAAATAGAAACAAGAATGTTCGTCATCTCATAAAGGTCCGTCGTATGGATAAACAAATGTTGGTCACACGATATGATTCCATTTTAAAGATGTTCATCTTATCATGACGTATGAAGTTTATCATCGAAATGAAATGTTTTCTGAATACCCGATGGAGTACGAGCACAAAACAAATATCTTCTGTCTCTTGTCGTTCATGATTTTGTAGATGCTTGCAAGCATATTGTGAAATCCAAGCAAACATGTGATTCTTTGAAGATTCACTCACCGAACGAAACTGAATCAATATTGAGCTTATTTCAACAATACTAACTTAAAATTATTCCTATGTTCGATTAATTGTGTAAATTTCAGTGATCTGAAACTGTACGATCTTTTTCTCCTCCAGTAGTGGACGTGCTACATACCTATTGTCGAATCAGATAGTCATACATGGTTTCATATGTCTCTTTTTCTGCTCTGTTTCAGCAAAGTTTCGTCTTGAACTTGAGAAGATATCTAAAGGGATGTCTGTGCCTTAATGAGTTAGACGGTGAATATCCATCTCTTTTCTTCTGTTACAAGCATCCAACAAAGATTTCTTCCGTATATCTAAATTATTTGTTGACACACTGTATGGTGACGAGAAAGCTTTCAAAACTTCAGTGCTTTATACTTTGAAAGGCATTTTTTTCACGTGTAGTCTGTCTGAGATAAGAACTGTTGTGCTTATCTAAAATAGAATTAAGGTAATTAGATGGTCAGAATACCGAAAGAAAATTTTTTGTTTTCTAGAAATTTAGAATGCTCTGTCATTGTGTGTTTGTTTAGCTCGAATCTCTTTTCCTATCAAGACTTCACGATCTTTTTTGTCTCATTTCATATACCACTCTGTTCTTCTGCAATATTTTTCTTCTCTTGATACAAGATTTTGATTTCAGCATGATTTCATTTGTTCTAATGTATTGGCTGACAATATTAGTTCTATTTTCGAAATGACTTGAAGATTTGAAACAATAGTTCTAACATATTGATTAGGTGTGGTTCCTTTCCTAAATCTTTTCTCATTCACAAGCACCGTCTTCATTTCCCACATTTCTCAATTGTTCTTTTTAATGTCTCCCAAGATGCAATATTTCGACTCTCATAAGCGGTGGATTTCATTTTTTTCGATAATGATTTTCGAAAATCCACTTCAGCTCCGATAGATTCCGACACGTATCCATTCGAAAGATTCTGATCACTTTCGGACTGTATTTATCGGTATCCAATCGAACAGATTCTGAATTTTTCTGAAGAAACTCCTGTCGGACTCTGGCTGCAACAAAACAGTCAGAACTCAATCGAACAGACTAAATGCAGATGACCTAGGTCATTGTCTCGAACTCTTGCTGTCTTTTGCTTCATATTTTCATGTACTTTTTCACATGTGAGGAGTGTAGGAGAGAATTGAATGTGCTTCTACTGCTTATGGGATTGTTTTCTTGAAGATAAGCTGAGCAAAAATGTAGTAATGGACTTATAAATGGTACTCAACTCTTTCTTTCGAATCAGTTTTAAGAATACAATGTCATACGTAGAAGAAACAAGATACCAGCCGATGATAGCTGACCGTGAGATCTCAAGCACAATATCATGCGATTGAGTGTTCGGAATTGGAATGACTTCTGCCACGATTTCTCATCCTCGCGTATGAAAACATACATTAGCGGAAAAATAAAAGGCGACAAGAGTTGGAAAAACATTTTTTAATATGTCTATTTAAAAAATAACTATAATGACATGGAACACACACACGACAATACCTTAAATCGGATTATGAGACATGCGTTACATTATTCCAACGGAAGCATTCTCATCATTGATGAATATTCATTTTCACAAGTATAAGAGAGTCATTCTATTGTGTTAAAACAACTCCTTTCTTCTACTCATGACGGTCTTTTATTTCCAATGTTTCGAACAATAACATATGATAATCAGAAATGAAGCCATGAGAGGCAATCCGTGGATTGGATTTCTATGGTTACTGTATGCAATAACATCGAACTTTCCGGCTAATGGTATATATTCAGTACAAAACTGCCAATAAGATAGAATTTTATTATAAAAAAAAAAACAACTCAGTAATTACTGATAAAGTAGGAGTGCTAAGAGTCGAATAGATTGAGTAGCGGTTATACTCAATTCATTTTCATTGTTAAAGAGCAATTTAATTTTTTATTTAAATGCTGCAAACCGGATGAGGCGAGGAAAAAACCTAAAAAATTGAAGAAATGACAACCATATTGACGGTACAACAGTATATTGCAAGATGATATACCACAAAGGCTCTCGAGTACTGGCACAAGTACGATATGCAACATTTTCTAAACGAAACAATATAGAAACCGATCGGAGCGATCCGCAAAAATTTTTATTTGTAATGCGACAATATTTTTTGCTATAAATATGGAATAAACGCAAGAGTTACTGTTTTGATGCGATTATTCAGATTAAAATCGATTGTAGTTGAAGTAACATGGTTCACAATAGGTTCTTTTCTATATTCTACCGAATTTAAATTTTCAAATTTAGGTAAACTCTGTAGAGTAACAGAATCTAAATACTCTGCTCGACCGTATACAACAAGACGTGTAGCATTATTATAAAACTCCTGCCATTGTTCAGCTAATACTGGTGTCCATTTTATACTGAGTAATAATTGCTGAAGATCTTCGTAATTAATATTTATTGTAAAGGAAAGTTAATTCATAAATAATGTGTTTTGTTTTTTTCTTCTAACTTACGAAGATATATTCATCATCATTTGCCATATTTATGGATGAATCATTGACAAACATTGATACATATCGCTCATGCGTGGATAGTAAGTAAATGTGTAAAGACACATTTCATCTTTTGCTCGTTCGCCATGCTAAATGATCACACATTTTTATCTAATATAAGCTCTTTTTCAAATGATTTACTAATGTGATTTCATTCTTGTTCATTGTATTATAAACACATCGAGTAGCAAACGAACCGTCCTTGAGAAAAAAGAAGCATATGATGATTAAATCAGGAAATTTCGTCTTTTTTCTTATACTCGATAGAGTTTGATAGGGTTTGCTAGACGATGTTCAAACTGATAATTGAAATCGTACGATTCTTCATTGAACAAATATTGAACAGTAGTATTGTTACGGATCAATTTGGTCCAAATACTGTGACCTAGCAAAATTAAAGTGAATTGAAATTATGTGAAAAGGGTTCAACATAATCTTAGAAAAATTCACGGCGTGTGGGCTAACGGTGTTGAGTACCTCAGTAAGTAGGTCAGTACCTCCTCCTGTAAAAACTTCTGAGTGTCTCAAATTGGTGTCTTTTATGTGAAATCGGTTCTTTCTCAATACGTAACCTTGGGAGTCCGTACCCACAGTAGGAAAGAAAACTCATAGAGGTGTATATAATTAGAAGTCTTGTATGCAGCGAAAATTTTGTTTTTTCATTGTTGAATCCGTTTAGAATGTTGGCTGCCTCAGAAAGGTTCTGGATACATATCTGTTATGGTTTATGTGAGAGGACAGAAGTGGATCCAACTTTTTTTACTATAGATTTCAACACTCATTCCAATCTGCTTCTATTAAAATTGAGGCTACCTTGCAAATGCGTATGTGGAAAGGCGTTGATAACTGTAATGCCGGATAGGGGAAAATTCTAGACAAATTTAATCATGTTATAATATGATCTTGATGTGACTCTGATGATTATCATACGCGAGTTGCCTGAGATGGACAATAAGAATTGACAACAAACTTGTTCATTTTCGGCGGAATGACAATACTATCAATACTGAAACCAGTACCGAATGTAAGATAACCAAGATCGTATCGTCGAAGTTTGTCACTAATATAAAATCAAATACCTGAACTATCACGACGATCTATATAGGAAAAACAAAAAGATTGCCATTTCGAATAAAAACTGTTACTTGAAGACAAGCGTGGATTATCTTAATGAATTTGAATTAGATAATACTTTATAATAAAGTTGCCACCAATAGGATCCCAATTTCATCAGGGAATTCTACAATCTAATCAAATTTATTCACATCTGCAAAATGCTCTTTTGATCATTTGTCTCACATAATTACCACCGACAACCCATCCAGTAGCACTATTTGCGAAACATGGTTGAAGTTGTTGTAAAAGATTGTCGCATAAATCATTCGACAAATCATTATCGTCGGACACAATAGACGGATCACATTCGAACATAAGCATATGGTGAACAAGATCACGATTATTTTTATCGACCAATATCTCACGCTGTAAAAGAAAAATATCATTGACAAAAACATATCCTTTGATCCGTACTGCAATTGCATGTCGTTTTGTTGAGAAATGAGTGGAAGCCTTGAATATTTTGCAATGATAGGTCGTATCAGACGGTGGTACTGTATACTATCACAGAAGATTATAATATAAACATAATTCATTAACAGACATTATCTAAACGGAATTCCACGTAGTCAAATTCAGCAAATTTGTCATCTGATTGTGGATCCATATAGGATCGAAGTGAAATGATGCGGGAATTTCGTCGATTCTTATGATAGGATATGTCACCATCTGTTTCAAACATATCAGGATCGGTAAGACCATAGGCAAATTTTCGAATATTTCAATTAATTTTCTTCTTTCCATTATGCACTTTTTCTAGAGCGAATAAATAATTATTTGTTGTTTTCACAGCAAGAATTCTACATCGATCGCAGATATAATCATTTTGAACGGCCAACTATCGTTCCAAAAACATTGTGAAAAGTGCACTGAATGAATCATCTCAACTATTTGCAATGTGGTCGAGCTATATCCTGGAAAAGGTCACATTCCGACCAAAACAGACACGAGCAAGCGCGTCAATAAGCGAGTGAAAGCTTTTTTGCTTTCCAACTCAAGCACATCTTTAAAAGCCGACGATGGGTGCCATAGCACATTTATTGTCGATCGCTCGACAAAAGTCGAAATTTCGACTACTCAAAGATAAGAAGCTCATGGGAAAGATATTTTTGATTAATCGATTTGACTTTGATCAGTTAAGGTTCATCGAAAGATCAACGAAGTTTGATTTTCGAACGAGTTTTTACTCTTAGCCCATGATCTCATTGAAAGGATTTGGTATGCTAGAGGCTTTTACATGATTTTATAATTAAAACAAAATTATTTTTAATCTACAACTATATTCATAATAAAAATAAGTTTACAGTTCTTATGAATAGACAAACATAGTAAATTTTCTTTTCTGAACACTACAAATATCCAGAGCTCTTCAATAACTCTGATTTTCGTCTATTCGTTAGCAAAGAATTAATTGATGGACTCGTCTAGAACTATCGGTTTGTTTTCTCATTCTAAAAACTACTCGATTATTGATGATTTCAAATTTAATGAGAATCGGTAACTCGAAATTGTTGTTATTCTAGTTTTGGTATATTTTTTATTGCTTTTCTTTACATAGTCTAATTGATTCTAATGTTATTTATTCTCTAGCATAAATCTACTAATTAATACAACGAAACTTATACCGAATAGAATTGTTTTCGTTTATCGTTAACAATAGTAATATTACATATCACGAGTAGTTTTTGAAAAAAATCGTGAAAAATTATATTTGAAGAAAGTAGAAAAAATGTTAAAATTAAATATATTTCATGATGACACTTGACTTTATGTAAAATTAAAACTTTATATTTACTTCATCTGACCTATGTAAGCTCCGTAATGATAATTACATATTTTGGAATATTGTCCTCTACAAAAATATTCGAATAAGTATCGAGGGGTCGGAACAAAATCAGATAGAGAAAAGAAAAACTTTTTCAATTTTCACAAAATGTTCGAGTGTTCGACAATGTATGAACAACTTTCTATTCTGTCAACCCCTCGAAATATGCATTGAGTGACAGTTTGTGAAATTTCAGTAAAGATTTAATGTGATATATGTAAACTGGTCGGTACATAGTAGTAGAAGCAATATTTGCCTGACGTTTACTTCTTTAAAACAATATACGCTGGATTACAATTTTATCGTAGTTTATTTCGGTCAACTTTGACGAAAAACAGTGATAAATGAATACACTTCGAATAGTTGAATATAATGCTTAAATAAAATCTATCAATTCTACAATGAATGCGCGTCACATAACTAAATGTGAACGTAAAATTGTTAAACTACTGTGCCATTTCAATTCATTCACAAAAAGAACTCTTTTTTTTCTTATTTTTTTTGCGGAAAATGGGTATAACCCACAAAAATTGTAATGGTACTATTTCGACACGTTTCGTTTGAAAACCAGGCAATGAAACTCATTTTAGCTCACTTTTCGCTCTACTCTATTTGCCTGGACAGTGATGTCATCAACAATGATTCGATAATTGTATCTTTATTCGATTCAACTATAATTTTGCTGACTTAATATAAATCTTCAAGTTCGAAGAAGGGCGTAGATAAAAAAAAATACAAAATGTGCTCCGAATATCGAAAAAATGATATACATATCAATGTTTGCCACCATTGTCTTACTGTTCTTTAATCCCTATTAATCTATTATCACGAAGAAAAATACTGTCTCAAAGGTAAACTGTAATTATCAAGAGCTATTGAAACCTTAAAACAAGATGAAATTTTTTGTTCGATTACACTATGGCTAGGAAGCATTGTGCTCTAGGCTTACGAAAACGTATTTTTAATGGTCACAGAGAAGATCAAGAAACATGCGTACTGGATGAGTGAACTTTTGTCTTGGTTCAGACAATCTATACGTTAACAACAGGTGGCTGAAAACAAGTCATCTGCTAAATCTATTTCAAGAATCTTATGGTGGATGTGAATTACCAGAAAATTCACATCCATACCTAACCCCGAAAGGAAAGATGATCATGCATTTTCGTCGTACAAAACTCGATTTTGAGAGAAATGCAGATAAAAAAGAAAATCATTATTTTCTTTGTGTCGAACTATTTTCGATCTAAAGTTATCCAACATAGTGCCAATAGGATGGTGTCAGATACTCATATATCAACTACAAAACAACCTTTGTAATGAAGACGGTGTCGTATACGAAGCAGCATTGGAATCATTTTCTCAGTCGACGTATGAAGGTTTTATTTGCGATGAAAAAATAACAATAAAAAAACGGAGTTTTGTAGTTCGGGATAATGATAGAAGTTCTCTTAAAGATAACTAGAAGGAAGTACTTCATTCAAATGATATATAGAAAACTTAAAAGTCTATTTTTTCAATATACACACGATTGTACAAATTGATAATTGTTACAATCATTCGTTTATTATTAGTTTATATCATCATAAATTTATTCGATTGACTTGTTGACAACAAACTATTATCATACACTTACTTCAATTTCGAGAAATTGACGAAAATGTTTTGTATGATGATAAAACAAGTATCAAAAAACGATTTGCTTTGATAGTATGATGATACATTAAGTTTACTCACTTTAATGTTAGTTTATCTATAGAATCTGTTTATGAGGGACGTATCTCAACTGATTCGTTGCCTTTGAAATTATATTTTAGTCGTAAGTAACCTATCGAAGACAAGAAAATATGAAAACTGTTTGTGATCATAACATTTTGCCAGTAGTTCCAAACCGTTTCACGAGATTTTCTCTAAAGTATAAACATTTGCAAGATTTTCTAAGTTTTAACTAGTGACAAAAATTTTTCCTTATTCAAATTAATCAAAAGACTTTTGAATAGAAACAATTTCTGTTTATTTAAATATCCTGAAATGTTTGAATATGAAATATGACATGATTATTGTAATATCAATGTATATATATATATATATTGTTTTCGTTTAAATAAAATTCTATCTTCAATAGAGTAAAACTTGAAAATGAATAAATAAAACTAAGATCATTTGCGTTTATTTTTTCCAGGCGATGGTTGAGGAGATGCTTGTCGATCAACTTTTTTTTGTTGTCTTAATCGTGCTTTTTCTAATTTTTGTCGTTTTTTAGACATTAAACTATTGACTAAACGGTAAGCAACAAAACCTAATTAATAAAATAAAATAAATCTTCATCAAAAAAAAAGCCAATTGGATTTTGAAATTAAACTTACCCACAAGAGCAACAATAATAACAGCCGGAATGATAATGAAGACATTATTATAACTGCTTGTGTAACCAGGTCCTTTAAATTCAACCTTTAAAAAAAAAAAAAACGAGAAAAATATCTTCCAAAGCATATCAATTCGTTTCTTAACTTACCATATTTCTAGTGGCGTTTATTATTGAAGACAAACTTCTTTTTGCGTTGATTGATATTATATAAGTAGAAATAAGGAAAACCGACAACGTTGCTAATCCATGTTATATCATTTTAAAACCAATCAGAATATAAGAAAACTTTTACGACATCTTTCCTTGACTTTTTTT
This sequence comes from Rotaria sp. Silwood1, assembly GCA_905250075.1. Lineage (NCBI taxonomy): Eukaryota > Metazoa > Rotifera > Eurotatoria > Philodinida > Philodinidae > Rotaria > Rotaria sp. Silwood1. The sequence goes on from CAJNOP010000465.1 coordinate 85,615, forward strand.
AATAAGCTTTATTACATGATATTCAAAAAACTATCAATTTAAAATGTTTTATAAACATCTTCACTTTAATTACAGCGCCCTCATTGTTACGCGGTGTTGTATCTGTAAATCAAACCAATCAGTGTGAAGATGTGACATTCATTTTTTTTTTATTGAAATATTAGTCTCGTTTGCTTATGTCATAAATCAATATAAAATAATTTTTATTATCATACATGAAAAATAGAATATAGTACACAGACAGAGTAAACAAAACACATGCAGAGTAATGAATCATTATCAAATGAAATATAATGTATTTTTATTAGGAAGCAAATATATTTCAATAAAGAAAATGAGTTTCCATCCAACTGTGTTCTCATTTTTTTTTTTTGGAAACAAGTGTTACGGAATAAAAACGAAGCTCGCTCTCGGTAATCATGTCAATACAGTTATTTTATGTGTGATGTAAAAATTTACAAGGTTAAATCAGAAGTTCAACACAAATGAATGTTCTTACATTTATATATAGATATGTCTATACTAAAAGTAAATGAATAAATACAAGATCTGTTTGAGGCATTGCGTTAGTCTCTTTTGCGAAAGAAAGAGTTTCTCAAAGAAAAATTTTGTTTTTCTCTATCTAGCTCATTGAAAAGCAGCTGTAACTCAACCGTGAAATATACCATGACTGTTTTAATAAAACCTTGACTAGAAGGTTTTTAGAAACGACAAATAAGAATTTGGTGTTGATTCTCAATAGTATGATGTTAAATTTCATTGATAGTAGTAAGAATGTGGCATATCTGCTAAAATTTTACTCTCAAGTATTCAATACAATAAATTGAAAATCAACATTCATTGGTCAAAACATTCTGATTGAATGTTATCCATCGGAAAAAGTGTTCTCTCTACTACAGCATATTTTTTTTTATAAATTTTGACCAAATATTTGCGGAGTAGACAAATACTTCATATAAAACTATTTATCACAAATTGAAGACGATCGTGTTTTCACGTACTACGTGTTAACTTCGAAAATTTCTTGTTAGTTTTTATCATTATTGATATTGATGATGAAAATGAACATTAATAACGATAACGTTACCTATCCATAAACAATCAAAAGACGAACAGAAAATTCCTACGATATCTATCGCTAATGTTCTTTTAATAAATTTCATCTAATAATATCTAAAAAATGTCATTTAAGAAAAATTTTACTTGAATAAATTAGTTGGGTCTAATAAATGTGAACGAAATTCTAGTGCACTACAATTAGTTTAAATAAAAATACATACGAGTCTTTCATCAACAACAATTGTGAAGTTTATTATTAAAATCAAAGATTACAGAAAACAATTTAGATGATATTATAAAACATTTATTTTGTATATCATGAATTCATATCATCTTGACTATTTCCTAGTGTAGACGTCTGTTAATTATGCAGGACAAAAGCAACAAATTACTTCTAATGATATTAGTAGAATATATATGTCAATAGATCCTATAAATGAATATTTTCTATTAAGGAAAGAAATATAGATTTATTTAATGAGTGACATATGTCATGAATTCTATATTTCAAATGATGTTGCTAAGCATCAACTTATGATTGAAGTGAAACAAAATCAAATATATATTTGACTTATTGAATAACTTATTCTGTTTAATGATTAATATTGAAGCCTTGTCAACAAAGATTTAGCATGAAAAAAGAATTGAAAACGAAATCTTATAATAATATCGTTCACTTTACATATTTAATGTAGATTCAATTCATCTATTGTGTTGATAAATATTATTTTTAATGTTTGAATTTATTAAAATCAAACAGTTTTTATGTTCTATCAAAAATTATTCAATATAACAATAGTTTAATGAAAATTTCTTCTAATTCTATAAAATTCTTCTTAGACTTTTTTCATTATCTTACAAAAACAAAAAAAAAAAGATGACTAATTATATTTCAATGATTTGATAAACACGATGGATGGATGTTAACATTCTTATTGAACTTCTCATTATTGTTTTTTTAAATATAAAACAAACAATTGTATGTATTTTGTCAGAGGTCGCTTTTCGGATATTTTAAACAAACGAAGGAATAAAATCTTCATTCTATTGGTTATTAAACCTACCAAATACAAAGTAAAAATTGTTATTGTCGTCGTTTATTCTTCTGTATGTTAATGTTTCCCTTATAGGAATGATGAAAATATTTTCATTGACATTGAATGGCATCGTTATCTTAATATTTATTCAATTACAATGAATTCTTCTCATGAAACTATCCAAATGAGTTCTCATGGTATTGACTTTTTTTTTTTTTTTTTGTTATTTTAAAACAAAACAAAACGAAGTTGTTTTTTTTTTTTCTAAATAAAATTTATAGATCGTATTGAAACAAATCATACAGATGAACAACAACAACAACAAACTTCCATTGAACAACAAATAAATTCATTAAAAAAACAACTTGAAATTGAATTAAAAGTAAAAACAGGTGCAGAATCAATATTAAATACTTATACAGGTCAAAGAAAAGAAACTTATCGAAAAATGTGTGATGAAGCACAAATTGTTCTTAAAGATGCAAAAACTAAAGCTGATTATTTACGAATGCAAATAAAACAATTAGAAAATGGTAAATAAATAAACAAACAAACTAATTCATTTTTTATAAAAATTCTAGGTTCAAATGATCTTTCATCAAGTGCACATTCATCATCAATTGGAAATGAACAAAATCCAATACAACAAAGAATTCATGCACTTAAAAAACAACTTGAAATTGAATTAAAAGTTAAAGCTGGTGCTGAAACACTTTTAACAACATATAGTGGACAACGAAAAGAATCATCAAGAAAAATGTGTGATGAAGCACAAATATTATTAAAAGATGCTAAAGCTAAAGTTGAATATATACGTTTAGAAATAAAACGTCTTGAAACCGAATTATTATTACCAAAACCAAATAATAATTCAAAAGAAAATAATTATACAAATGATCAATCATTATGGCCATCAGAACAAACAATACAACAATTAGAACATCATTTAACTATTGAAACAACAATGAAAAAAGGTGGTGAAAATGCTGTTAAAGTACTTAAACAAACAGGAGCTAAAAAAGAACTTTTAGCTGAAGCACATCAAAGTTTATTTGAATCAAAACAAAGAATTGCATTACTTGAAGAAGCACTTAGAAGACGATATAAAAAACGTAATGATAATAATTCAAATCATCAATCATCAGCACTTTATAATGATAATATATTAAAACCAGCTGCTGTTACTGGAAAACTTCAAGTTCGGTTAGTTAGATTTTTTTGCTTTCTTTCCTACATATGTTATTTCTTTTATTTAAAGTCTTCTTGGTTGTCAAGATTTATTTGAAGATGCTCTTCTTCCGGCTGTTAGTAAACGTGATAGTTTTGGTTCAAGTCCAGATGCCAAATATAGAACATTACGTGGAAAAAATGAGTTATCCAGTAAATTTTTAGATTTTTTATTAATCAAAGATTGAATAGGTTTAGATGTTTTTTCTTTTGATATGAATTTTCTTATGAATTACAAAGTGTTCGTTGAATAGACAGTTTACATTAAACAAAAACAATCATGAAATATTTCTTTTATCTTTAAAAAATATAGCCATAGGCTCACATTAAAACGTTTGAATATACTATAAAGTGTTTATTCAGTGCACACTTTAACTAATCCTGAAAACATAAATTCACATTTTCTTTCAAATGACCGATCGAAATCATTACATCATTGTCTATCATTAAAAATGTTCTCAAAGGTTACTCCTCTATCTTTCGGGTTATCATTATTTTTATATTTCTATTCATCGTATTAAGAGAAAAGAATTAGCTAATAAATCATTTTGGAAATCTTTAAGTTGTATATTCGAAATAGTTTCAGTTGTAATTAATTAGAGACTTGATCGTTTGTTTATATATATATAGATTAGTTGTTGTTTTCTATGGGCCAAAGTTTATGAAAGATTGTTTACATTACCACACGTGGTTTTAAGCTAAAATTGATTGCAATGGAATATTCTACATTTATAATAATATAAATGAGCTATTTGTAAGAGTTTTTCTCATGTTTATTTTATTGAAATTGATGAGTTGTAAGTGAGATATTTGAAATAATTATGTTTCTGTTACAAAATCATTAATATTTTATGCTAGAATTCATATGAGATTGTATCAGTAGATATAACAAAGAGAACATTTATGTTGTTAGATAATTGACTAACTGATTGTTACTTAACTCTAACAAATGAATATCTCTAAACATCTGACGATCCATATGAATTACGAAACAAAAGATGTAAAGTTAACTTATATGACCATCTGTTACCATATCGATTATAACAAGAGAAAAATATGTAAATTTTATTTAAATAGAACAATTTGTTTTTTTTTTTGTGTTATTAAGATGAAATCAATGCTATATTACGTGTTGATAGCGTTCGGACAGTAGAAACTGGTTTTAAACCATGTAGTCAACAAGCTTGGGATCAACGTTATACAATTGAACTTGATCGAGTAAAAATTTTATTTTTAATAAGATAAATTTAAATTTTTTTTTTGTTTTCTTAATAAATTTTAGGCTCGTGAACTTGAAATAAATATTTTTTGGCGTGATTATCGTAATATGTGTGCTATACGTTTTCTTCGATTAGAAGATTTTATTAATCCAAATAATGAAATAAGTGGAATGATTATTCATTTAGAACCACAAGGAGTTCTTTTTGCTGATGTTAGTGAATTTTTTTTTTTTTTATTGATTATCTTTTCTTAAATCTTCTTTAATTCAATAGATTAAATTTATTAATCCATTAGTTAAAGCAGCACCAAAATTAAAACGACAAAAAAAATTATTTACAAAACGAAAAGGTTTTTTTTTATTTTTTGAACAACAAAAAAATGATTTTTTTTGTATTTTTAAAGGAAAAAATCTACCACGTCCATCACATATGCGTATTGATGTAACATTATGGTATCGATTAATAACAAAAGGTGTTATAACACCAAATTGTTATGATGGAAATTCTACAATATCATCATCAATTCCAACATCACCAACACCATCACATTATATTCAATATGATACAATACAATCTGATGGATCTCGTCCAACAGAAAATGGACCATTGTCACCGACAAATTCAACAAGTCTACCTGTTTCACAATTTGATGATGTAACTATCAAAAAAAATATTTAAGGCTTCGCTCATTAAAAAAAATGAAAATTAAGTTAAATGTTTAGAAAGATAGGTCGAGATTTAATCTGTCATAAACGACATTTTCATTATGTTTTACTTGAATAATATGCTTTTCTGATGAAGTAACTCACAATTCTCTGTGAACCTTCATTCTATATATAGAATCGTTTTTTTTTTTTTTCTTATTTGAAAGATCATAGCAGAGTCTTTTTTGTTCACTTATACTTTGTAGTCATTATGTAAAAGAGTACTTATATAATAAGAGTGCTATTGTTTTTCGAGAGCTTTTAAAGACATTGAACTTTTCCAGGAATGAGCAATTTCTACTCGAAGTTGGGAAGATGACACTTTTTCTCCATTTAGAAAGTAAGATTTCACAAAAAAACTCCGGTATCCTAATCAAGCTTCTCGATTAGGGAAAATAGATGTGTTCCTCGAAGTATTCGAGTTACCTACCAATTTTTGATAACTGTAAACAAAAAGTCGGTTTTAAAACATTATTTATTGTTCTCTAGCAAACGTCGTTATTACGAAGTAAATAAAATTTGGAAGAGGCGGGCAGGTCGTCTTTTGTGAGAGGATCTTAGGTAGAGTGACTTTCGTTTTTCTCCTTTCCTCAATTACTATTTCTAGCATTCTGAAGACAATAGCACTGTCAGCAGCCGTCTCACCTCTAAAAATCATGTTTTTGACATCTATTAAGTATATAGAATGAAGGTGAAAAGATAAATTCGAATTAAAAAATGACTTATATAGAACCTTTGTTTGTTGAGTATTTCCAGAAAATATTAAATATATGAGTGAGAATTTCATTTTATTTAGGAAACATCTCCTCCTCAAATACCATATGTTCGTCCAGTACATCCATCAAAAGCAATATCAAATATGAATGAAATACCAACAAATGGTTCATCAACAATAATAGAAAAGAAAAGTAATATAAAAGGTCCTCCACCACCAGTAGCTCCAAAACCATCATGGCCACGTCAAACAAGTACAACAACAGCAACAACTGTAATTCCATCAAAAACTACATTTCCATCATATTCTCAATTACCTGATGAAAATAAAACAATAAATAATCTATCACGTTCAAATATAAATGTTACTGAACGACAACCATCACAAAAATTTAATCGATCATCATCAATGAATCAAATGCCAACTAATATTAATCAACAATCACAACAAGAAATTCTTCCAATAAGAAATAAATCACTTAGTATTCCTGATTCAAGGTTTATTTTGATTTTTTTTTAGTTTTTCAAATAAATTTTCTTCTTTATCTATAATTATTTAGATTTCCAAAAGGTGTTCATATTGAAGCATTTCGTCTTGTTAGTGTTTTAGGTCGTGGTCATTTTGGCAAAGTAATTATTGTTATTATTTATTTAAATTCTAAAAGAAATTTTCTTTCAAAAATTTCAAGGTAATATTATCTGAATATCTTCCACGTCGTGGTGATTATTATGCTTTAAAAGTATTAAAAAAAGGCGATATATTAGCACGTGATGAAGTTGAATCATTAATGTCAGAAAAACGAATATTTGAAGTAATTAATCGTAGTCAACATCCATTTTTAATTAATCTTTATTCATGTTTTCAAACACGTGATCATGTTATATTTGTTATGGAATATGCATTTGGTGGTGATCTTATGATGCATATACATCAAGATGTATTTGATGAACAACGTGCATGTTTTTATGCTGCTTGTGTTGTACTTGGTCTTGAATTTTTACATTCATATAAAATTGTTTATAGAGATCTTAAACTTGATAATTTATTATTAGATCGTGAAGGTTATCTTAAAATAGCTGAGTAAGTTTTATTTTATTTTATTTATTTATTTATTTTATTATTTTAGTTTTGGTCTTTGTAAAGAAGGTATTGGTTATGGTGGAACAACAAGTACTTTTTGTGGAACACCTGAGGTAAATTATTGTTGTTGTTGTTGTTTCAGTTCCATAATTAAAGTATCTTTTTAATGTTAAGGTATTTTTTTTTTGTCCATATCAGAGATGGACAAAATCGCACCGCGCCTCCCCGCGCTACGCACATCTCTCTTTCTCTTTGCTCTACCAATCAGTTTCTCAAACTTCAGCGAGTATCGGGATGCTCTAAGCATGCGCTCATCGAAGCTCAGACTAGTGTAGCGTAGGCGCGGGGAGGCGCGGTGCGATTTTGTCGATCTCTGGTCCATATGGTAGAAAAAAGAAAATGAAATAATTCAAAATTTAAATCTGTTAGTTTATATTTCTTATTGATGATAAAGAAACAATTGTTCTGACATTGTTATTGTATTAATTGATCGATATGAGGTTACACATTGTTCTTTTTTTTTTTGAAATATCGAATTTGATAACTGAGGTCAATGTCAATTAAAGGATATTAAATTACAGTCGATCATTTTAGAATATTCGTCTAATAACATTAAAATATGAAAAAAAGAAATTTTCACAATTATTTCTCTATCATCAATAAGAAATATTCATTGTTAAATAGAACAAAAAAAATATTTTTAGAAAATTAATTATCTTCGACTATTCGTTTGAAACATGTCTTGAAGTATTATTTACATACAAAAATGAACTATTTTTTTTTCAGAAAGAAAAAATAAAATATCAGAAAAACATATCAGTAAAACTAGAGTCCTAGATAGAGATGTGCGCGACCAACTTTTTTAGTCCCGGTAAAGTTTTTTTTTACTCTGAACCTAATATCAGTTACTTTAGTTTTTGTGCGAATTTAGAGAAACTGTTGTAGAATCTATTTTCGTCAACAACAGATATGTGTAGAACCAAAAATTTTTTCTGATTCTGGTTTCGGTTTCGCACATCTCAAGTCCTTGAACATAGTAGTATATTCTCGAAAGTCTCTTTATCCGATTTCATGTGACATTTTGAAAATAAAACGGAAAATTTTGGGTTCGAAGAAAGTTTGTTTAGCACAACTCTAATTAAAATACAGCACGATGTTAGAATCGTTAAACTTTTTTAAATGATTGATTTAGTTTTTGGCACCTGAAGTTCTTACTGAATCATCGTATACACGTGCTGTCGATTGGTGGGGTTTAGGTAATTTTAAAAAATAATTTAATTCTATTCCTAAGTGTTTTTATTTTTATTTAAAAGGTGTTTTAATATATGAAATGTTAGTTGGAGAATCTCCGTTTCCAGGTGATGATGAAGAAGAAGTATTTGATTCAATTGTAAATGATGAAGTAAAATATCCGAAATTTTTATCAGTTGAATCAATTACTATTATGAAACGAGTATGATTTTTATTTTCTTTTGTAAAATTCTAATTTGATATTTTGAAGCTTCTTCGAAAAAATGTTTCACATCGATTAGGTGCTGGTGAACATGATGCTGCTGATGTTAAACGACAATCATTTTTTAAGGTTTATTCATTTCTTTTTGTTTTTCAATAATAATTATTCCATATAAATAATATATTTCCTTTTTCCGTAGAATATTACTTGGGAAGATTTACTTTCGAAAAAAATAAAACCACCATTTGTTCCTATTGTGGTTTGTATTCATTTATCACTTTATAAATCAAATTTATTTTTATTTTTTGTTTCTAGCGAAGTGCTGATGATGTTTCAAATTTTGATACAGAATTTACATCAGAAGAACCGATATTAACACCAGCTAAAGATCCTCGTCCAATTCGTGATGATGATCAAGAACATTTTTCGGGATTTGATTATATTAATGAATGGTGAATATGTTGGTGCTGAACTCAATCTATTGTCATTCCATTTTTTTTCTTTTCTGTGTAAATAATATTTTTCTAATAGTTCATTTTTTCCTCTCAAGGTGCTTGGTCTCTCGCTTTGCTCCGGCTTTGTCTTCTGCATTTCTTAATTATACTTAATAGCAACACATTTTTTTTTTTTTTGTCTATAAAAAATTTCTTTATTCATGGATTTATTATGAGAGTGAAATACAATTGTTAAACAAAGATTAAATGATTTCATACAATTAATATGATGATATGCATCATTTTATTTATTATAAACACAAAAAGAAATAGGAATCAGAGATGGACAAAATCGCACCGCGCCTAGGCGCTACGCACATCTCTCTTTCTCTTTGCTCTACCAATCAGTTTCTTAAACTTCAGCGAGTACCGGGATGCTCTAAGCATGCGCTCATCGAAGCTCAGACTAGTGTAGCGTAGGCGTGAGCAACGGCGCGGGGAGGCGCGGTGCGATTTTGTCGATCTCTGATAGGAATTAAGTTTAAAAAAAAAAAATCTTATGAAATACATATTTTATTAATTGTGCTTATATTTATCGATTTTTCTTTTATTATGCAATTAGAATCTAATATTGAGAAAGAGATTTACTGTAATTTAATTTTGTCTACTAGTAATTTAGATTCTTTTTTTAGCAGTAAGAAACAAATTATGAATTCGAAGATGATAGACTGATATATTATTTTGTATTTTCTTGATTCTTTTATGCAAAAAAATCCACAAAAAAAAAGGAAGGAAGGACGAGTAATCACAATAACTCACAAGGGAAATTCCTCATTATCTAATCGCTTTTTCTTTTCACCAAATCTAGTAAGTTGTGTATAATTGACGACGCTGGTTTCGAATATCAACAGCTGGGATTTCTGACGTCAATTGATGGAAAAAAAAAGTTTTTCCATGAAAGATAATTTTTTTAATCCGTCCATATTGTAGATCACGGAAAGAATTAGGTTTCTGATGACCTACAAGGACAAATTATGGTTTTTGATGATTCCAATAGGCCATCTAGTCTGCATATGATAGTTTTTTTGTTTTTTTTAGGAGGAAAAATAAGCATAATAAACTTTTCAATAGAATATGAGAAATATTTTTTGTCATTATTTTGACAAGACTAATTATAAATTTCGACTAAATTTTTCATCTTTTATATATCTTGTTAGGTTACTGTTTATATTTTTTAATCGATTCTTATGATTTTCTATTGAATATTTATATTTTCATAATATATATAACAAAACTCGATCTGTTCTTTTTGATTAATTGATCAAAATCATTGAAAATACTCTTATGCATAACATAGTATGTTTTCTTTTTCTTGTTTCATTTTCAGCATATACATACTGTGGTAAAAGACAATAAATGTTTCGCATAGTTATGTCATTTTAGTATAAAAAATATACAAACTATGATATGCAAAACAGATGACAAGACGAATGAAATTGACAACCAGTCATAGACTGACCTGTTGAGAGCTCTGTTTTATATCTTTTAGATAATATGAATAGTTGATCAGAGATATTACAACTTTTATAAATGTTTCGAAAGTATCTCAATCATAGATGTGTAATAACTGTTTATTAACTGACAAATTCTCTCTTACATTCAGATGTTTCATATAATGAATAAAAAAAAAAGAGAGTGAAACTTTTATTTAATCCTATAGATTGATGATGTGATCTGTTATTATGATAAGATCAATCATTTGAAATGTTTTTCTCTTAATGTCGTGTTCAATTGACATAAGCAAATAGAGTTGTTGTTTCTCTTTTTTTCAGCTAAAATATTTGTCATCGATTGAAGAGTCTCTCTTCAATATATAACGACAAGTCGAGAAAAAAAAAATGATCTTATCGGTCATTTGGAAAAGGATCATAAATCATAAAGACAATAAAAAATAGCGGGAGAAAAAGAGAGAGAGATTCTTTTTCTTATTGCTCTTCCTTTTATTGGATTCGAAGAAAAATATACATTGATTGATATCTATTTGACCGAATGACCAGTGAAAACGACATATCCTAAAACGGGCATAGTTGAACATTTGTCTTCAATAAATAACAAAACAAATACGTAGGTATTGATTATTGTTTTAGTAAAATAAAAAAAAAAAAAGATCAAATATTCGATACACCTATGTATCAATGCTTTTTATTTAAAAATAAGTTAAACGAGAAGAAAATTGTTATTGTGTATGAATGTCAAATAAATCAAATGTTAAAAACGGACAATCGAAAAAAAAAAATTTTTTTTGTTATGAAAAAAAAGACATCGTCTATGTTTAATCGAGAATATTTGCTAAATAACTTTCTTTTAAATAAAAGAAACATATAAGATACCTCGATAAATATACTCGGTCATTGAGCAGGTGATTCAACATTTCTACAAAAGAAAATTTTATATCATTAGTCACCTGAAAAAGCAATTAAATAAAGAGAAAGAAGCTTTTTTTTGTTTTTTCTTATTTTTATTCGAAGTTTAATACGATTGAAAATAGTAAATGGTTAATATATGAGGTCAGTATTATAATGTGAAAGTGAAAATAGCATATAAAAATCATTGTTTATTGCTAGACGTCATAAATTGAACTCTCTTTTTTTTCTTCTCTCCCATTGAACAATGAAAAGAGTCAATCTTTATGTTAGTAAATTATTTCGATTACACATACCCTTCAGTTACAGTAGATTATTTTCATTTATTTATATCATTATCAATAACTAACGATTATAGATAACAAAAAAAAGTATTATATGACAATGAGCTTTTAAATAAATAATGATCATCAATAAGATGAAAAGAGATGATTGATGTTAATTTAAGATTAAAAAAAAAATGACATGAAACTTTTCTATCTTAACTCTTTATGACAGAAAAAGAAGATTAAATAATTCAATTTAATGTGATGGTATCTATATATTTCTTTTAATCAGATAATAATGCTTGTGAAAAAAAGCAAGCATAAATAAACAATTGATATTATGATCCATAAAGATCAATTGGATTGATGAACATCTGTTCATTTTATATGAATTCTAATAGAAAAATTTTTAGATCAATGGATCCATCATTTGAAATGTTCAATCGTTCGTCATATATTCCAATCTATTCATATCCATTATCTGTTCCATCGGAAATTTCATCATTCAATTCGATATCATTTCAATCTAATAATAATATTACAACTAATGATTATTCATCATATTATCCTGACAATATATCAACATATCCATCAAATGTCTATACAAATTCGAGGTCTCCTCATTCTCCTATTAATCAATCAAACATTTCGAGTATGTTTTTTTGTTAATAGTTTCTATTGTTTAATAAAATAAAATTGATTTCATTTGTTTTCATATTATTTTAGATATTGATATATCGATTGATCGATGTAATAATAATAATAATAATAGTTCATTATCATTATTAAATTCTCGTAGTGATCATTGTCTTGTATGTAATGATCGTGCATCTGGAATACATTTTGGTGTATCAACATGTGAAGCATGTAAAGCATTTTTTCGTCGTACTAGTCTTTTATCATATACAATTCCACAACCATGTTCACCAATACGATGTGAAATAAATACAAAAAATCGTAATAATTGTCCTAGTTGTCGTTTTGATAAATGTAAACGTCTTGGAATGGATCGAAATAATGTTATTTATGGAAAACCATCTAAACAACAAATTCATTCATATTATCATCAAGATTATTTTATTGAACAATTAACAGATATATCAAATGAATTAATAAAAATTTTTCAAAATATTCATTCAATATATCAAATATCATTATTAAATTCATTTGAAACTAAACAACAAATAGATCATTTTACACAAATTCTATTTCAACTTTTTTATGAACAAACATTACAAATTCATGTAATATATTTTTTTTATGAAATTAAAAAACAAATTATTTATTTATTATATTTTAGAATATAAATCCATCTGATATTGTACATCGAATTTTTATTCTTATTTTTGATTCTTATAAAAATAATCTTATATCTGATTATTATTTTATTCAATATATTAATATACGAGCAATACTTTCTCTATGGTTATTTGTTTATTATATTGAAACATATTTATTAAAACAAAAAATTTCACAAGAAAAATTAAATATATTAATTAAATTACTTGATATGGAATTGATTAAAATTAATGAATATTATTGTCAAGATCAAAATAAACAAAAAATTTTTAAAATACATTTTATTAATACATTTACAATATTTGCTGATCATCTTCAAGAAATTCATTCAGATCAATAATAAAAAAAAACAAACAAATATAGGAAATCAGGTTTTTTTTTTGTGTTAATATTTTTAAAAACAAAAAATATATAAGCATTTTTCTTTTATGATAAGAATGAAATTCTATCAAGCTATTATTTAACAGAGATTGTATTTCCTTGAATCAATGTCTAAATTATATCTACATTTGTGGATAATCAAATAACTAAGGTCAATTCTGGTAATCAAGAAAAAATATTAGTTTGAGGATTATTATAATATGAGATAGATGATACATATCATCATTCAATGTCAACATAATTCTTCTATGACACTATATCAAATGGTAAAAATCTTTCCAATTTATATTTATTGGAGATTTTTTAAGTATATCACTAAACAATTAATGGATGTGATAGAATAAATGATTCTCTTCCTATTTTTATCATTATCTCTATCATCTGATATCGTTTCAGATTGGAGTTTTTTTTTTTTTTTTTGTCCAAAAGCTGTAGCATAAAATTACAGGAAAGCGTAGGATAGAGATAGAAACAAAATAGTCTGCTCGACAATTGCTGTGACGACGTACTGCTAATAACTTTTAATTAGGAATTCGTAATATATAATTTTCTGTTTCTTTTAGTTAATAAACATTTGCTAGAATGATTCAAAATACTATTTTAAATATAAAGACATGTGCTCGAAATTATCTGATATAAAAACGATAAGATTAATGGAACAAATATTGAAAAATCATTCTATTCTCTAGATATAGAGCTCATGTTAACCAGATATTCTCTTGTGACTTTAATCTGGTTATGAGCAATAATTTATTTGTGCTGATTGTTTTTTTCTATTTGCATGTTCTCACGAATGGTTTAGATAACCTGATTATTACTCCTACAATTCAAATAAAAAAAAGTACACAAGGAAATTGCACAGTTGAACGAAAATTTCATGTTCTCTAACTTACAGTTTTAAATCTGATGATCAGATCAATGTGAAGAAGATTCATATTGTGAAATTAATTTGTCATTTCTCGACTTGAACTAATCGTATACTTTAAAAATGTTTGATGATTGAATTAAACATATATATCCTATAGTATATATTAAAATAGAAAAAAACTCTAGATCGAAAGTTCTATTTTGATCATCAAAATAGATCTGATTGGTTTGGTTATCCACAAATGTAGATATGATTTAATTATTGATTTAGGCAATCGCAATGTCTGGTCAATGATGTCATTCTTGCTTTCTAAGCTTAAGTTGATTAAAATCTTGATGAAGAATAAAGTTACTGAAGATAATTAATATATGATTTTGATTTTTAAGCATTCGATGAACTTTAGATAAGAAATAAAGAATCACTAATCGAATATCCCAATAGTCGATATAGATAAAATGTCAAGGCATAGAATTAACGATGAATATAGATAAGCACAGTAGGTGTCAACTGAACATAGACATGATAAGAATACTTATTATACGATTGAATTTATTCCGAATAATAAAAAATATCAGATTTATATCTTAACAAAGAAATCACTCATGAGAATCAAAAAAAAAAAAGTATATTGATTAATGAATACTATTGGATATAATCATGTCAGGTTATAGAACTATTGACGACGTGATAACCTTCATATCAATTTCTATATCACGATCAAACTATTAGATAGACAATAGTCAGATTGATCACCATCATTATAATCATCAAACACGATATACAGGATAATTAATCTATGTCAAAAAAAAAAGAAAAAAGTTTCTCATTTTCTTGCTTTCTCATTCAATAAACTTGATTTTAATCGAATTGTTATTAATTATAAATAACTTGTTAGTAATAACATCAGTGCAATCTTTATTCATTTGGATTAACAAATGTTTAGTAGGAATCATTACAAGTAAATAATACTGACATGTGTTTACCAGCTGACTTTTCTCTTATCAATTTATATTGATGAATAAATTCTATTGATCTACGTAATCAACGAAAAAAATGTTACTCAGATTTTACAAGTTCTAGTTAGATAAAATTAGTTGATTTATATCATATTAATTTAGTTTTCTTTAACAATTTTATAATATATATACAATATAAATCTAATCAATGACATTTTGACATATGATTTTGATACAATTATTCAATTCTTACTTAGTATCGATTGATTAAATCTTCCACTAGAATAAATATCATATTAATAGTTTATATTAAACAATCAGTTCGATTTATCGTAAACTATTTTATATAAATAACAACGAGTCTATTATAAACTATGAAAAAACAATGTAACAATAAGAAATCAGTCAATATAACTTGTTTTAATAAGAATTGACAAAAGAAAAAACAACATGTTGTTAATCTATTCCTAAAGTATAATATCTTGAAGGAAATAATCTTTGATTGTATATGTGAAAAAGATTTAAACCAAGTGTGTGTAACTCATCATTGATGAAGGTTATTACTTGAGGATCATATATGATATTGTTGACGTACCTAACATTTAGAGCTGTTATCATGTCATCTGTAAAAGACGGCATACGCTGTGTCATCTTTTTTGGTTGATCCTTGTAGTAACTATGATTATATAGACAGAACAGGTATAATATGGCAATGAAGATCATTGCATTCTTTGACTCAACATTGATCGAAGACGAGAAAAAGAAAAAAAAAAAAAAGACATAAGATATAACACTATCAATATACAAACAAATATTTAGTCTATTCTCTATCGAAATATATAGATCCTTCTTCTTTCTTCCTTCTCAATATTCAGTCTACGATAGGAGAAGACGAGAGAAGAAAAAAAAGGAGCTATTTCTCTTTCTCTTCTCGTTCGGTCTCTGTGCATATAATCGTTGGCGTTCTTGGCCAACACACACAAATATAATATCGAGTCGTTTCACAAGCACCAACGTCTTTTGTATTAAATCCATATTAATTGCAATCTTCAAGGAGACAAAGACAAAATGAGTTTTTTTATTGGTAATTGCTGTTTAAAACTAAATTCTTTTGTTTGTGGTTCAAATAAATCTTCATTGGACAAGAAAAAGAGAAAGTTCAAGTCACAAGTAAGTTTCATTGAATCTCTCTCAAGGGAAATTTCCACATAGGCACAAAACAAAAGCCATAATTACTGATCATGATTAAATCACATGAGACGATTGATGATCTGTTTTGTAACATGAAACGTTGAATAGAGAAAAAAAATAAGAAAAGACAGTTACTCGATGATAGACAGATATTGATTGAGAATTTTTCTTTTTTCCCCAATAGATTCATTCATCACGTATTATGAGAGACCTATTTAAAAGTAAAAACAAAATTCTATTATAAAAGAATGTTTGATTATGGCGTCGAAATGAAATAGCTTCAAGCTAGTTAATTGAGCTTACATAAAAGAAGAGAATATGAACAATGACTTGGTAAGCTCATGTAAACATCTCCACACACACACACGTCCGTCTTTTGCCTGAGGACATGATATGGTGATGGTAGGATGCCATTAAGTGCCTTATGTGTGAACGTGCGAGAGAAAGAATAATAATTATGTCATGTTCTCAGACGCAAGGCGGAATGCAGCTAATCGGCCATGTATGTTGTACGCTTCACTAGTTTCTTTTTCTTTTTATTCTTAAGATCAATTTGATGATCAATCTAATGCAAAACTTGTCATTATTCTAAACTAAATTTTCATCAACATCCGTTATGTTAATCATATTAGTTCCATCTTTTTATATTTCGATGACAATCCAAAATGACAGGAAAATGTAACAAGAATGAGAGACAAAAAAAAAAAAAAAGAAAAGAATCGTTTGACACTAATTCTCATATATCCTTTGAGATAATCCAATAAATTAAGTTCTCTGACTAACCATTAATAGAAACTGCAATTATTCGATCTATCATCGACTTGTACTGTTATCAGGCGAAGAAAAAACGATTCCATACATATGATGTCTACATATGATTCCTATCGTAAGATTGCATTATCTTCTTTTTTTTTTGTCTATTACGACACCGATTCTTTTTTTCCTCTAACAGTTAGTTGTGAAAATTTCTTATTATATTTTACTATTTGGTTATTGTTTAGCAACAAGGTATTGTGAACAATACTAGTTCAAATAACAAAGTCATTAATCGAACTGAACCGACTCCGATCAGTCCCTATCACCAACACTATGTCAATGTCACGTCTCTACATCACACCATCCAACAACAGAACAGGTAAATGTGTACCGATGGCTTTGCAAAAAAAAGATAAGAGGTCATACAGAGCATCTGTTCAATGGGATGAGTAGCCTTGACAAATGTAAGAAAGAAAGAAAATGCAAGTTCGCTTTTTACTTGAAAATGACTTTGATAAATGTGAGCTTTCGTTTTTTTTCTTCTTTATTACACTGATATAGATCTATGAAGTCGTATATTTCATTTTTTTTTTATTGACTTTTGCGTCAAGAATAAACAAACGATGCTAATGAAAAAAAAAAAAATTAATATTGTTTAGTTGATGTGATTCGTACTTTTAAATAAAAAGTCAATCTTTATTACTAATCAAATACAATAGAAATTGTCCTATATAATAATAATCCTGTGTTTTTTTGCTTTTACATCTGCTTGTTATCCTTTATTAAATTGAATCGTGACATTCTCTTGATCCCTACAGAGATTTGATATTTTCTATGATGAATATCAATGATTACATCGTCAATATTTATCACCACAAAAGATATCTTTCTCAAAACTATATTTCACCTTTTGTTTTATATGAGATAAAGAATTTATCATAAATCACTTTTTTTATTTTTAGTACAATAAAATCTTTTGAATGTGAAAATAATAATTTAAAACGAATAAATAATTATTCATATGAATCTTCATTAAATTCATTTATTGATAATCATTTTTGGAAACGATCTTCTTCTATATTAAGTAATGGTATTATAATAAAAGTAAGTCATTAATTTTTTTTGTTTTATTATTTATTGATTAAATAACAATAGAAAAAATTCGAGACATATTTCAATACATAATCAATCTTATATGATTTGATGAGAAAAAGATCACCTGCTGAGCTTCATTATTTTCAATCATTGAATAACTTATTCATTGTATTTGATGACCTTGTATTAGCTCTTGAGATACGGAAAACGATTGTCTTGTTAATAATAAACTAATAAACTAATCGTTCTTATATTTATGTAAATGTCAAATACACATAACTTGATTTATATTTAAGAATATAATTCTTCGTCGAAATCATCCAAATGAAAGATTAGGTATAACTCTTTGTTATGGTATAACATCTAAATCAACAACTAATATTTATATTCAACAAGTAAAGATCATTTTTCATGTGTCTGTTTTTTTCTTTTTTTTTTATTTATTTATGAATATGTCATCAATAGGTTGATAAAGAGAGTATCGCCGGTCATCAAGGTGAACTTCATAGCGGTGATCAAATTATAAAAATAAACAATCATCGTGTTACAAGTCGAGACGAAGCAATTAATCTTGTCAATGGTGCTTGTCGTATACATTTACAAATAGTTCGATTTGAAGTGAATGATTTATTTATACATATGTATATATAGATATTAATTAAAATAATTTTCTTTTTTTTTCAAATAGTTTCCAAACGAAAATTTTCCAACAATTCAATCAACACCATTAACTGAAGATGATAGTGGTGTTACTCTTGCTTGTAATACTGATTTTGAAACAACAAATGATTGGATATATCAAGTAAGAATTTTCTTTTTTTTGTCTCTAAAACTTAACTTCGAAAAAACAAATTTTTTTTTTTGATTCAGAAATCTTCAAATGAATGTAATAATCTAATAAAAAGTTGTGTTAGTTTATCTTCATCTGCATTAAATTATTGTTCTAATTGTCGTCGTAATCAATTTTATTCTCGTCAATTTCAATATCGTCGTTGTTTATCATTAAATGATCTTAGAAGGCCATGTTCATTTCTTACACAAAGTATTGATCATACGAAACATTTAATTCGTTCTCAAAGTCTTTTTGGAATGACAACAGATAATGAACAAGTAATTGTTAAACCACTTCCATTTCATCATCAACAACAAACTTTAATCGGTAAACAGAAAAAAACGAATTCTATTTTTCCTATTATTTTATATATATGTCTGTTTTTAAAAGAAAATCGAGATGATAGTGATAGTGGTTTAGTATGTGGTCGATCTCGATCAAATGATTCTCATCGTTCTCGACATAATCAACATCAATCAACATTAAAATATTCTCGACGTCGTTATCGTGAACAATATTTAAAAGAACAATATCAAACAACAGATGATGAACCTATGAGTGAATTAAAACAAGGTCGATATTGGACAAGACAACAACGAAAAGAACATTTAGTAAAATCAAGACAATATCGACAACGAGCAAAATATTTTCAACAATCATCAATAAATCCATGTTCAGATTCTACAACAGAAGATTTTAATTTATTAAATAGAATTTTTCTTCGAGAAAATCAACAAGAATTAAAACAAAAACCTCATTTAGCATATAAATATGGTCAACAATCAACAATTGAACGAGATAGATTAAAACGATTAATTCAACAAAATTATTTTAATAGAATTCGATCACAATCAACAACAACTGTATCAATTTCTAGTACTATTGATCAATCTTCGATAGTTATTCTTTGAATCTTTTTTTCTTTTCTTTTATGTCAAGTTAAATAGAACAAAATAAGTTAATTATTTATTTCATATTTATTATTTTCAATTCATGATGAATTATCCCTCAAGTTATAATATTATGATTATGGTTTGAAATGAATATTATTATTTAATATTTATTTGTTGATCTAACAAAATTGAATTTAGTTTTCAGTATAGAATTGACGTGTCTAAACAAAAATTTGTAAGACATCATTCATATTCTATCGTTGTATAAAAATAAATAAATAAAACGGCGTTTGTAATAATAAAAAAAAATAATTCAGTTATGAAACCTAAAACGACAGATACAAACTCGAAACTTTTTTTTTTGTTTTATTATTTTCATACCAAATCCACAACGGTTTCGTAGTAGTATTTTGCACGGGTACAACTTGTTGCAATCGCATCTAAAGCGGCACATTAGAGTTAATTGATATTCGGTCGATATTTTCAGAATTATAGTAAAATTTTCAAATTTGTATTTTATATTCGTAGGCTAATGATGGAGAAACAACTATTGTTTTTCATATAATGATTTCATGTAAATATGAGTTAATTGCAATATTATTGAGAAAAACAATCAGCAACAAGAAGATTGTCGATTTGAATAATGATAATAGTAGTGCGTTTTACTGTACTATATAAATCCAGAAAATGAGTAAATTTCCCTGACTACCAGCATTAGTACAGCCGATGTTATATAGAACTTTGTTTGCATGGCATGATATACTTGTAAAGTATGATGCATGTTACATTCTCGCGTGACGTATTTTCATGAGAACCAGAAATTTTCTGATGGTGATAGTTGATCATAATAAATTGATAAAATTTCCTTTCAAACTACAATAACATAAGAGCGAAAATGAAAACTCTCGTGTGACGATATTTATCGTGTCAATCATAATCTCAAGTTTTATTTCATAGATTTAATACAGAAAAAGCAGAGTTCTTCGTTTTAAAAACTGAAAAAAGCTAATTATATATATGTCTAATTTCTTCTTTTCTACATAATCGTTCCATTATCATAGCGTTGACTGATGTCAACTAATGATATTACCATGTATTATATAGTAAAAACATTAACAAGTGACATTGCTGACATTTATCAAAACAACAAAATGAAATAGAACTTATTCTCAAAAAAAAACATCGACTTTGATAAATATCATGTTTTTTGTAAACAAGAATATATTTTTTTTTACACTAAAAACATATTTTCATGAATTTTCTTTTATTTTTAATTAATAAATATAAACGAACAAAAAAAAATTATTATGTTAAACTGAAAATTTTTTACAATAAATTCGTCATAAGATAGATACTTTTTATTTTTCTCCTTTTTTTTGATTTATCAATCAAAACATCATATCCATGAGAATCTTTCGTGTACCCAAATCTAACTTTCGATGCTTCTTAGGAAAACTTTGCAATCAACATGCCGTGCAATGTATTGTCCTACGACGAATACTGCAAGTCTCTATGATGTTTCCATTAACAAGTATTCGAAAAATAATGGAAGACTTTAATTTGAAATAATTAATAGTAACGTTCATTGGTGTATTTTTAAAGAATAAATATAAAATATAACAATGAATAAATGAAATTGAATTGCGCCCTCTATTGAATAAATAATAATAAAAGAAGGCATACTAAACAACAAAAACGATTGACTGTTTTCTATAATCCAACAAGCAATTTTGAATGAGTCATTAGTTTGCTTCTTTCGCAAGTAAATATTGCTTGTCTTTCGAAATTTATACCATTATAAAAGTACAGCTAAAAAAAATTGAACTCTAAAATTCAAAAATGTCCGAACCACCAGCTAGTTGGGACCAAGTCGAAGAAGAAAATTCTTCATTATCATCAGCTACTAACAAACTTAGTGCATTAAATGTCAATGCTATGGAATTTGTACCTTGTTTTGGACCTCGAGTTTCATCTGCTCCACAAGCTTCAACTGTTTCTCAACCAACAGTTGTTAAAGCTCCAACTTCAACACCTGTTGATACTCGAACTACTACCGACGATGATAAGAAACAAACAGAAGCAGTTATTGAAACAAATAAATCAAATGTTCAACAGCAAGAAGTAAAAGAACCACTTATCACTACAGAAACAGTGAAATATGATGATTTTCCTGATGACGATACTGAAAGTTAGATGATTTTGATTTCTCTTACATACATATCTATACATGTGTTTATCTTGTTATATATATAGAATTATTCGATGAAGCAACAACTACGACAACAACAACAAATAAAACTAGTACAGTTAGTGCATCAGCAGTTCCGAAAGAAAAGAAAAATGCTCTTGTTAAACGGGATATTGTACGAAAAAAGGAACCTATAAATATTGTCTTTTGTGGACATGTTGATGCTGGAAAATCAACAATTGGTGGACAACTTATGTATAGTTTTAAAAATAAAATATTTCATTGAAACATTTTTCTTTTGTAGGTTTTTAACAGGACAAGTTGATAAACGAACATTAGAAAAATATCAAGTTGAAGCACGTGAAAAATCACGTGAATCTTGGTATTTATCATGGGCATTAGATACAAATGAAGAAGAACGAGAAAGAGGAAAAACAGTTGAAGTTGGTCGAGCTTGGTTTGAAACTGATAAAAAACATTTTATTATTCTTGATGCACCTGGTCATAAATGTTTTGTTCCAAATATGATTGGTGGAGCAGCACAAGCTGATATTGCTATTCTTGTAATTTTATTGATTT
>CAJNOP010000465.1:108280-163328 GCA_905250075.1 Rotaria sp. Silwood1
AACAGGTGAAAGAACTCGAGAACATCCACGTTTTATTAGACAAGATCAAATTGCAATAGCACGATTTGAATTATCTCAAGCAAGTCAAGTAATTTGTATGGAACCATTTAAACGTTTTCCTCAACTTGGTCGATTTATACTATGTGATGAAGGTCGAACAGTTGCATTTGGCAAAGTTCTTAAAATACTCGAGTAAAACTTTATTTATTTTTTGTATCTTTTTATTTCAATTAATAAAGTGATAATTATTTTTTATGTGACACAAGTAGAAAACAATTTTCAAATGAAACGATGCACCTACCTATACGATAAGTAGTCGTTTATTTGATGCATTTTATCGGTTGAAATGACGTGGCTTCTTGTTTTTTTTGCATTGTCATGCGATTACTCTTTTCTTTCATATTAGATAAAAACATCATATATCATAGTGGTGGTTGTAAAAAAAATATTTTTTTTATTTCACTTTGGTGTAATAATGACACAGCAGGTTTCTTGTTTCAATTCAGCTCAAAGCGATGCTAATTTTGCGTTATCTTGTGAAAATGTTCTTTCTAAACTAATTCGTCCGAATCAATCAATAATTGATCAGATTCTTAAACATGACTCTCCTGATAAAGCAAATATTGTTTTACCTGATGGACAAAAGTTTGTATGGTATTTTGCTATTGGTAGTATGATAAATCCTATTTCACTTTATCTTCGTGATATAATACCATTGATATCCTATCCAGCAAAATGTCCGGATCATAAAATTCTTTTTCGAGCACCAAATGGAATGGCTGATATTGAAGCTTGTCCTGAAGCTGAATTTCACGGAGTTGTTCATCTTCTCTCTGGCGAACAAATGTGTCGTTTAGATGCAATGGAAGCGATCTATCATCGAATTGTTGTTAATTCAATTAATTATCAAGAACAAAATCATCTTGTTTATGTGTATGAAATGAATATAGAAAATCAACCTACATCTTTTCCAAGTGAACGTTATTTAGATATTATAATAAAAGGTTGTGAATATTATAAAGTTCAATCAGCATATATAAATCGATTAAAATATGAACAAGCAGTAATACCTCGAAAACAACCTCATGCCTTTCAATCATTTACAGATATTCCTGAGGATATATTCTATTCTGTAGAAGAACTTATACGACATGATGGAAATGATCCTGCACTACCATTATGGTTATGTATTAATGGAAAAATCTTAGAATATAGTGGATTACCACCAGATAATCATCCTGAATACGAACTTCAAAAACGAACTTATGCATTTCTCAAAACAAGACTTGGTGGACGCGAAGCAACGCATGTTATGGCTAGAGTTATGTATGAGCCGCTGTATGTAATATCATCAAATAAGAATGATTTATGTGTACAACATCAAGCAGCGATTGAAGATGAACTTCATCGTAGAATTAATGATGATCAATATAAAAAGTATTGGAAACCAATAGGACGTCTTCGTGTATCAAATCGTTCATTATAGGCTTGAATATTTTTATTTTGAATAAATTGTCATTAATCACCAAATATAGTGTATTAATGTCTATTTCTTTAAGTGCTACCTAGAAAGAAAAAGTATTTCGAGTGTCATCTTTCAAAAACAAGTGAGCTTGAGAAAAGAATAACCAGATACTATACGTTTTTAGGATTGATATATCCTAGATTTGCAACGAAATCAAAAGCCAGAGACGAATTAAACTGAATGATGGGCAACACAATATCATAAAGTATTGCATTATAATGTACAGAAGTAGACAAAACCTAATAGTTGACTACTGATTACTGTTGAACTGTGATTAAGATGATAAACGAGTTCAATAAAATTACTTGTCAATGTCCCAAAATCTTTATCTTTGGAAGTATTTAGTTTCTCATAATAGGAAGCAAGACAGCTATGTGCTTGTTTATAATTGATGGCTGATTAAAATTTTGATAACAGTTATATGAATTTACTTGTATAATTCCGATTGAATATGGAAACTTAGCATCGTTCAAGAAATTCATCTTTCATC
The DNA here is from genome assembly GCA_905250075.1 of Rotaria sp. Silwood1. Taxonomy (NCBI): domain Eukaryota; kingdom Metazoa; phylum Rotifera; class Eurotatoria; order Philodinida; family Philodinidae; genus Rotaria; species Rotaria sp. Silwood1. The sequence continues at coordinate 110,296 of CAJNOP010000465.1, forward strand.
ACATTACCAGCAGCGTTCAGAATCTGAATTCTTTGAACCTTTCTAAATATCCCTCCGCATAATTTATCAACAAATGGAAAGAATCAGACTGATGAAAGGTATCTAGCTCAATGAGAGAATGAAAGCGAGAATATCAATTAGAACGGAGAATCAGCTCGAGACAAGGCCTTACATTACAGAACTATGGCTCTCTTTTGCTTTAGTAAAAACGTATTTTTTGTTATCAATATATAAATTCGGTATTCCGAATAAACTAGTGATGCATACAGAGGAAGAGAACAGGAGGTTGAGCTTCCTTCTAGAAAGCTCTAAATCTCCTCGAAAAGCTTGAGCTTTCTTTAAGAAATGTTTTGAGCCCCAGCCTCCTTGCGCTGCAATTGGATGAAGACCAATCCTCTTCACCGTCCTTCAAGAAATTTTTTTATGATTCGGTGACTGAAATAAATTCGGTAAAATACAAAGAAGATGCGGTGCTCTCTCACATCTTCATGAGGCGAAACTCTGAAAGGCTAACTCTTAATCTACTTCCTTCCCAATTCCACTTCGTTCGGTACTTTGGTTTGTTTAACGCCTTTCGTGTGTAACATGTATTGCAGCGATATCTACGATGTTCTGCGAAAGAATCTTGTGAACAGATTACTGTATACAAGTAAAAAATACATTCATCGCGTATATGTCTACATTTTCCTCATGCACTCGAATGTACTCTTTCACATAAGCGAAGCTGTCAATCAAGATAATCGGTCACACTTATACGCTTTGTTATCGTTTATATGTATGTACGCTTGTGTTCAGTTGTAATCTTTGTCTACGGAAATCGTTAGTCTACTTTCCTAATTTTATACTAATTGGTTTACTATGGCTGATCAACGTCCTTTAAGAGAAACAAACACACCTCATGAGTATTACTCATATATTATGTATCAATTTGGACCACACAAAGTCGAGGCCGTTCTTGAATAAAGTCTTTTAAAGCAAGTTAGAGAGGAAAATCTTCGAGTTTTTACAACACTCATTTCACGTTTTAGTTGAAATTCCAAGAAATATAAAGATACATTTCAAGAATGGTCCTCCAATATAGAAAATTGTAAATACTCTTCCATTACTTCCAACCATCCACACATATTCTCATGTTACATTTTTGTAGTCTTGCGAAGAAAATAAATAGATATGAATAAAATGTGATTTTCAAAGCCAAATAGTTTATTTGTTTATGTATACAATTTGATTGTTGTTCATGATTTAGAACACGGCTCTGCGCGACAGGGGCCAGTTCAATCCCATATCATGGCATCCGCAACGGGCGTTTATCAAAAGACTTGTGTCCCATCGTATCTGTCTCATAGGCTAAGTAGCCACTTACATAAGTACTTCTTTATAAGAAAAGATGAATCTATTTTTTCATATCGATAGTTCTCTTGTCTAATTTATTATAGTTAACGAAAAAAAAAGTTTTACTTTATTCTGTAAGTAGTTCTGTGTTGTAGTCATTACAGAGCACAGCAAAATGGGTAATAATAAATGAATGAATAACCAAAAGGTGCAATTCTTTCTATTGTAATAGTTAGAAGTAGTGAATCGATTCAGATTTTATTAAAAACTGATAAAAAGTCTTCTCCAGATTCGTCGTCATCTCTTACTGTAATTTTAATCTGATCCATCTGATTTAAGGGTGAGTTTGGATGTAGGATTTTCATGTGAGAGTAGAGAATACCAACAGCTATCATAAAATTTTATTATTATGGTATTACCTGAAGAATGATCACATGTCACAGAAAACTAGATCGTTACTTTTACTGTTACGATATATAAAAAGAAAGTTTCCTCTTCTTTCCATATGAAACTGGAAATACCCTCGCCATAGGCATGTTTATCAAATCTGGATCTGACAAACACAAATAAATAAAGAAAAGTAAATAAAAAAAAACTTGTCTCGTATGAAATATGTTTTAAAAAAGTGATGGGACACTCGAAACTTTCGTTTTATAACTCATGTTCGAATATCATTCTCTTAGATTATGTTTTTGAATTTTGACAGTTAAAAATGAAATAAAATAAAAACTCCACATAAACTCAATATATGAGCATCAAAATATAATAGACAAGTTGTATTGATTTTTCTTCATTTATCTTTATTTTTCAAACATAAATTTTTCTATTATTTTTATCTTTATAAAGACAATGTAAAGATAAGTTTACATCAGTATTTCACCAAAACTATTAGATCACTCTGAGTGATATAACATTTTGTATAATTAGGGAATGAATAAATGAATTAATAAATTTTACATTTTTGAAAAACATTTGACAAATATGATATCTCGTCTCATCCTACGCGGACGCCTATTACTGATAGATGCTGTAGCATTGAATGCGATATAAAGAAAAGAATTGAGAGAACCAAATATATTGAACAACGAAAACAATCATTATACAATCTTTTTTTTTTTGTTTCTACTTTTTATTGTTCACTGGTTGTTCCGCTGAGAAGTGCTTACAACCGCGTTTAGACACATAAGTTATAGCAGGACAAAGTATATCAATACAGCAAAAAAAAGAAACAATAAGAAAAAGACAAAAAGCCATATGGGAAATGCCACCAGACGATCATCATACAAATCCATCAGTAAATCTGCGCCAAATATTTAGAGAGTGAACAGTCGGAAAACTTCGGCTTAAAATTTCCGCTCACTATTTTCTTTGAAAATGTATGTGAGTTCCATCAAAAGTATACATATGCGTTTTACCGGTAAAAACAGTGTACATGAACAAGTTCTTTAGCATTTTCCATTAGAAACATCGATCACATTAATTTCTCAGTTGTGACTGAAAACCTACCATCACTTCAAAATCCGATTTAACACATCAGTATCCTTTCTGCATCTCAGTAATCTTCCAAGATATTACCAACATTTTCCCACCGACTTTCAACAATTTTTGGTGCTGAGATACTGTAGTTACTCCTTGGTGAAGGGGCATAGAGAATGACGAAACTTTGCCACATTATTTATGAATCGAGTGATGAAGATTAAGCAAGAGTAAGATATTATTTCTATTTGAATCATTAAATAAAACCAGAACTCAACTGAACTTTGTAATTTCACTGTTTGTTTGTTCTAGAATCGTCAACATACTTCTGTAGGCATGACAGTTTTAACCCATCAAAACAACATCTTACGAGAGGAAAATATTACGTTGCGTCAACAATTAGAAACATTACAACAACAAACATATTTTGCTTCACAATTGGAAAACATTCTTTCTACTTTGGCACATACAAATAATGATTTGATGGCATAAGTATATGATTTGAGAGAAGAAAACAAACTTTTAAAAGAAGAAATCATCAGTTTCAAAAACGAAGAAAAACTTTAAGTAGAACATGAAAAATTATTTAAATTATGATGCATATAGTTTTTTCTCAGCCTCAATTATCTGTAATATGTAATTTCTGCTTTTCTTTTATTCCTGATATTAATTGTATTTCATAAAAGTTTTGTTCTCTTGTTTGAAATAAAGAATGTTGTGATTAGGAGCATACGATTGACACTTACAACAAGATGTTTAATCTTTTGGTCGCCTGCTATCTAGCAGTGCACAACGGATAAACAAATAAAAATTCTTCTGACTTTTTACAATGCAAGCCAAATAATCTATTTTGTCAGTAAGAAAATATTGATAACTATTGTTCAAATCACACTTCTTACGCCGTTTCTTTAATAATTGCTTCACGAAAACAATAACAGTTAAGAACGCCTTTCAAAAAACATAGAATGTGTTCTTAATGATTCCATTTTGGAACGCTTTCAACTTTTGTTGGAACGTCTTCTTTTCTTAAAAAAAGGGTTTTTAATTTTATGAAACGCGTTCATTCCCGTTCTTTGAAGCAAATATTTTTCACTGGGAAGAGATACATCAATTTCTTAAAGATCTATTGAATATGGAATCTATTCATTTTCTTGTTTCCTATCTCAAGTGACTGTCAAAAAAATCAAATCTTAATTTAACCTTTAGGTTTTAATAATGAATAGTGAGCGAAAAGGTAATTAAGATATTATTAGTGATTTTTATTTTACGAAGAGTTTTCGGAGGAACTATGAAGGGAATGTAAAGTACTTGAGAAGTGCCTCTCATTCTTTTTCTAATAGTTTTAGATATTTTCACCGATTTTTAGAAGAATAAAAGAATTCGATTTTTGATTTCTTAGTTCCTTGAATACTCTTCATCATATTAATGAATATTACAATAGAACTTTTGTACATGTGTAGAGTGTCTATACTTCTGATGGTTTCTCAAAGAATATTCCCAGTGAATTGATTGGCCAAAGAACGAGCATTAGAGCGGAGTTTGTTGTTTTATTATGCATAAAAATTTCTAATTCATATCTAGATGATACAAACGAAAAAAGTACTTTCAAAGATTTTTTATCCAGACATGAAGTTTAATTATTTTCTAGAACACTTCTACTTCTAATGTTTCTCATTGTTTCATTCTAATCTATCAAAATAGTCAGTAACTAAGGATAGATGTTGTAGTAATAGTACATGATAAATAGTTACGAAAATAACAATATTCATCAGCAATATAAAATTTTCATACAAATTTTGTTAATTATTTTATTTTGAAGTTTCCCAATCGATTATTACTTATTTGTTGTAAGTTTCCTTTCATGACTAGTGAAAAATTTAACATATTTTACACATAAATATCATTGATAGTGTTTCCAAAATGAAAATATAAACGTATTGTATCAGAATACTTTCTGATAACTTCGACACAATATGAAACGATTTCAATAAATAATCATAAGCGAAGAATTGATTAAGTTAATAGACGATAGAATATTATTTGACGTCTTAGCAAATATTTCCATTAATCAATCGATGATTGATTTAAGATGAGCAAAACAATCTTATCGATGTTATTCTTTTCTATCATATTGACAGATGTTTGTTGATCTTAATCGAGAATGATTCTCAAAGCAAAAAAAAAGGGTAATTAGTTCATATGAAAAGAATATTTTTCCTTGGTTTATTTTCTTTTCTCAGTAATTTAGCGTTTTTTTGATATGACCGATCAATTACATTTTGAAATTGAACCATTTTATTTGTTTATATTTTAACATAGATTGTAATGCAATTTCTTTATGAATATTCTCATTATTTTCAAGAAAGACTATTCAATTAAATGAATATGAAACTCATTGTAAAAATTTTCTAAAATAAGAATAGTTATTTTCAAACAATAATTCATTTTATTCGTAATTTAGAAGATAGAAAATCAATAAAGATATGTTGACTAAAGTTTATTATGTCGTATATCTTTTTTTTTCTTAGTAAAATATGTGAATCTTAGCTTAGTGATGTAAAACAAGAGAAACAGTAAAAGCAACGAGGATGTGGACCACTCTCTTATTGTTTATCCGTCTGTTTGAATTGTATAGTGATAAATCGATTATTTGTATATTAGTCGACCGTTATACATTGAAACATTAAAGAATAGATAGTGAAGAAAAAGAAAAGAAAAATCTTTCTTCTCTCTAATTCTCTCTCTCTCTACTAATATCTCTTCATATAAAAAGCAAGTGAATTGCATACATTCACATTTATAATCTTCTTTTACAAATTGTTATCATCTGATAAAACGCAACAATGGCCGTTGATCGATTAAATCGTAAATTATCTTTTGTTACAACATTTTTTGCATTTGTTGGTGTTATTCTTGGTGTTATTGCATTAGTTACAAATTACTGGACATCAACAAATGTTCGGTTAACAAATCAAACTGCAGAAATAGCAAATATAACAATACCTATAAATGAAACAGTTGGTCGCAAATGGAATGTAAGTTATTATTCATTGATATTGATTTAAAATAATTATTGTTTTTTATTAGGGTCTTCTCTATAAATGTTCAACATATGAAAATATTCCATGTGTATTTGATTTAATAGAAACAACATTTATACTTTGTTTAGTAGGTTTAATATTTTTATTCATTGGTGGTATATTTCTTTGTTGGGATATATTAAAAATAAGTGGTAGAAGATATATTATTCCAATGTTATTTTTTATTGCTTGTGTATTAATGACAGCTGGTATTTTTGAATATGGTTCATCATCATTATTGAATTCTCATTCATCACGAATAATGATTTCTGCTATTGTTTTTTCTTATACAGCTTTACCTATTGCTGCTTTTATTTCTGGTCGATATTCAACTTTTGATCATTTTGTTACTAATGTACATGTTAGTCATGGACAAAAATATGTACCAACTTCAACAAATGGAAATTAAGTTGTTTAACAAAAGACTTTATCATTTTCATGTAGTTGTTAGTCTTTATCGTTTTGTTTTTTTTTTTTTTTTGTGAAAAACTCATTGTCATTTAAGTCCTATGAAATTGAACACGAAAAATTTTCAAGTGTTAATGAAATAAATATTAAAAAACGAAATATTAGAATTTTGCTTGAAAATGTTAGAAAATTTAAATAATGAAAAATTCATTTCGAATCTATATGTTGTTTAAATATTAGAATAAATCAGCTTTAACAGTTCTGATTTTGAAAAGAAAAACTAGAGACCAAAAGATAAAGAATGTTGCCATCTTAAAGCCGTCAACACATTAGGAAGTACCTCTGAAAGTTGTCTTTTTTTTTAAATATAATATCTGCAACTTCGTTTCTCTATAATAATATCTAAGTTTAGTACAGGCAATATTTTTCTTCCGTCATTACAGCAACTTTATTTATTGAGGATATGTCATGAAGTCACATTAGAGCTCTTTTGCATCACAAATTTTTATTACAAAAGATTGCATTCATAGTTGAAGAAAATATAGCTTCAAGTATATATATATCGAGGTCTGGTCTACAAAAAATTCGTTCTGAGCGTAAGAACGCATTTATTTTTGGAAAAAGAACTAAAAATCATTTTTGCGAAACAGGCAAAAAAAACATTGACTGAATATTCAACTGCTGTTTTTCGTAGACAGCCGTATTCATTGATGTTAACTTGAGATTAATAGCTATGCTATAGTGGTACATTTTACTATGAATGTATTCCATTTATACTACTAAAGCCTCAAGTTAAGTGTTGTCAGAGGCAGAGCTTATTATTTAGAAAAGAGAATGCTTCATTTTATCGTAGGATCTTGTCTGGTTCTTTTATGACACAAGTGAAATAAACTTATTATGCTAAGGATGTATTACGCAAAAGTGAATTGAAATTAAGAATTATCGATAAGACCAAAAAAAAGTATGACTCTTTTTTCGAGACTCAATAAGAGACTTGCTTGTAACTTATGAACAATAAAACAAAACAGAAGACTCCCGGTCATATTCATTAAAATAATAATTAGACAAATATTTTTACAGGTTCAGTTATATTTGTTAAGACTGCTTTTTATTAATTATTGGTAACAGTGTTTTTTTTTTGAACAATCAAAAATAATTTGTAATTTCGTTTGTGTCCGTTCGATACTGTTTCATGTCATTTGAAAATTATGATAATTTATCATTAGTTTATGTTGGTCAATATTAATAGAACGTTCAAAACGAATCTTATTAAATTATCTTCTTTTTTTGCTGTAAATTCCACAGATGTTGTCGTAGACGTTATTCTATGTTGAATCGATACTGTTGTAAGAAGGCGATGAAACGTTTAGATTAATTTACTGAGTCGATGCCATTCTGTCAGTTCTATATTATTCGTTGACGTTCAGTTAGGCACAGCATGATGTTGCAAGTCGTTATCAGTTGTCCATATCAGATTTACTTCACAAAGACAATTATTTCCATCAATTGATTTAATATGTTCGATATGAGAGATAGAATGCATGAAGAAAAGAATCTCTTCTTGTGCTATTTGTTGATTGATATGACGAATGTTAGCGTAATATATTGAGAGATTAATGATCATCACGTAAAAGGATACTCGCTAGGTCAAATGTTGTAATAGTTTGATGAAAAAAATCAAAAAAAAAGATATATAGTGTTGTCACTGATTGATCAAAGTATTGTTGAGCCTGATCCTGAGGATGACACATGATAATAGAACGCGAATGTTCATGTCTAACATATTGCTTATTAAAAATTGAAGTAACTTGAAGGTGAAAGTTATATGAGAAGAAACATATTTTAATAATAAGATCGACCTTCATGATATGATGTCATGGTTTATTGAAGATCACTCTGTTCGATATATCATCAAATTGATAGATGATGAAAACATTTTCCTTCTAATCTGTCAATAGTTTAAAGTTCATCAGTATTGCCAACAAGGTTTTTTTTCGTACATATGTAATAAAGTCTATAATATGTAGTTGTTCAAAATCAATGATTGATCGAGACTTTGCTTTGAAATTTCACTATTCTAGTCGGTAAAACATATCGAGATCGAATTTGAATTAAATTCTTCTGTAATTTTATTTAGATAATTTTACAGATATGACTATTTGCACCAGAAAAGATGATAAACATCTTTTTTTTTATTCTCTAGTGTTGGCGATAAAATCAATAGACACACCGTTATCAGTGTTTTTATTCATTATATTAATGACTTTCCCTAATTGGATGTTGATATATGTCAGTTATTAATACTACTTTCATTAATATTCTCGTTCAGTCACAGCAGAAGAAAATTCATACTCTAGAATTTTACGTTCATATGCTTCACTAACACGACTGTGTTTATTTATTATTTTTTTCTTTTTGTACACAGGTATTGGAAATCAAATCGCTTCTATTTATGTAGGGCGCTGGCACCTTTTTTTTAAGGATGATTGTTTAATATTGTGATTCGTTTTTTTCTCTTGTTATTCAAACGTTCTATCCTGTGTCATTCCTAAACCAATAAAAATTTATTTTTGGCAGCAGATTAGTGAGTGAAATGGCAGACAGCCAAATTTCAATGTTATATGGTTATAAATGAATGAGCTAAATTCTAAAGAAAAATACTATATATTCGTCTTTTTGTTTTATATTTCATTCAAAAACTTTACTTTCGATCTAGTTGTTAACTCATATATAAATAAAAATTCAAAGTGTATTTATCTCATTTGTTGATTACGTGCAGAAGTACATGAATGAAACGAAAAGCGCATTTGCAACAAGTTACAATATCATACAGATAGCTCTAAATTCAAGAAGAGAACTATGCACATGCAATTTTAAAATCAATAAATAATAACTTCAGCGAAAAAATTTCAGTTAAACATATTCTGGATCCAGTCATATAGAATAGAATCTTATTGAAATGTACTATATTTAATATTTTGTTAACTTCAATATAGAAAATAGGAATCTTATGAAGAAGCAAAAACTAGACCGACAACTTTCTAATTAGTTTGTACTTTTAAGTATGTATATCATAGATTGATTTATTTTTTGTGTTGTTGGTTATTTTTACTTGGTTACAGAAATCAGACGTAAAAAAATTCGAAATAATTTTATCTGAAAAAGAAAAATCAGTTTTAAGATTGTAATGAGTCAAATAATTTTATTGAGAAATATTGAAATCATCATTCTTGTCAAAAATATTCGATCATAAAAAAGACAAATTTATTTAACATGGACATTTATTCATATAGTAAATTATTTGCACGTATCATGTTTCGTATGGTGTCATAAATTGATTCATCATACTTTTGCCATTCTATGCTATTCGATATGCATGAATGATCATGATATATGTTAAAAAAGATACATGAACTAATAATATTCATTCGTGTTGATTGAAACGTAATTCGTGACAGTACTTTTAAAAAAAATTAAAACTCTCAAAAACAAGAATTTACTAATAATTTAGAAAAAAGAAAAAACGAAATGTTCCGTAGACGTCGTTATTCACTTCAAAAATGTATTATTTTTGTTATATTACTAGTACTTATATTTACGATTTTTTTATCATTTTCTCCTCCATCATCTTTTCAATCAAAAGATATATTACATGTTACACAATTATCATTGATGAAAACTCCTTCAAAACAAATTATAAGGTAACTAATAAAATAAAAACAGAAAAAAAATGTACAATTATTTATATTGATAATTCTTGAATGAATGAAAATGATTGCAACATGGTTTGTTGATGACTTGTTCTGATAAAAATTTCAAAGATTATTAAAAGTGATAATTCTCAAGCAGTTTGAAATAGTTCGCAACATTTGATATTTTAAATTTATCTCCGCTGAACAAAATGAAAAAAAATCTTGAGTTTGTTTTTGAAAAGATGTGCCTTCAAAAGGTGTATAGAAGCTGAATCATCAACTTCTTAAAATAAAAAACCAAGTTGTCAAAACACTTTAGTTATGTTAAATACGATATAACATAGTACTGACATACGAGTTGTTTATTTTGAGTATCGAAAAATTATTATTAGACGAAATCAATAGGAATTTTTCTTTATACAGATTTCATTGTCAATTAGAAATTTTTCATCATTGAATTAAAATTTTAAAATATTTTTCTTATTATTATAGGCAAGATGATGTTCCGGATATATTTGAATTATCTCTATGGCGTCATATTCTTATTGGTGCTAAAGGTAATCAAACATTATGTGAAGTTCCTTCTCAATATCGTCCTATTGCAAATGCTTTTTGTCGAGCACAAAATAGAGATGATTGTCCTATGATTCCATGTACACTTATTTATCTTACTGATGAATTTATAACATATGTCGAATGTCTTCGAGGTGGAAAAGTAGCTATTGATGTAGAACCTGATTGGGTATGTCGAAAAAGTCCAGCTTTAGAATTATTTTCTAATCCTCGTCGAAAACCATCTGTATGTGCTGAAGCATATACAACAATAACTTCAGAATTATATGGTCAAGCATTAGCACCATATCGTGATGAAGAAACATCAAAATGGGGTTTAACATTGGAAGGTGAATCAATAGGATATTATCCTTCTATTGCTCATAAAAAACGACTTTTAGCATTGTTTGATATTACTATTGGGTATGATCGGCGATTTTTTGATCTTATTACGGATGTACATTTACCTGATTATGTAGATAAAATAACAAATAAAAATAAACAACGATTAACAGTAAAACAAGCTCTTAGAAAAAGATTTAGAGGTTTGTTTTATTTTTATTTTTCCAAAAATGAAATTCACTTAATTAATTTTATTCGTATAAAAGTGACAATCTCTCTAATTTAGAATACATCTTTGACTAATAAAACTCTTATTATTTATGACTACTTACGAGCAAATTTACATTTTTTTTGTAAACGTATCTAACCTACGTGTAAAAAGTCTTGGTACAAAAGTTGTGTTCGATTTTCGATCACTTATCGATTACAGGATAGACTCAAAAGTAGTCAACTCGAAAGAGAATTTCATGATCTTTCTAAATATATATTCTGATTTGAACTTGATTCATTAAGAGCAGATATTTGATAGAATCCAAAAACAACATCTGTACAGAATATTCCATGCAGTCTATTTTGGTTATAAATGCTTCAGTTCAAATTAAATGAAAAAGATTTTATACACTATTTTTCAGAATAAAGTTTGCTCTACCAAATGTTCAATTTATTTTGCTTCTAACATATCATTACAAACCATTTGAATATCTTGCATGTCAAACAGCACTATGGATAATAAACGATTATTTTGGAAAATGTCATTTCATGACAAGAGTAGCATTCCGAATAATATTTGTAACTACAATAATAGGAAGTAAAATTATCTCATAATACCTTTTAGCAAAATTATGAACGAGAGAAAAATTACATATTGCAAACAACATTTTTATTTATTCAGATATTTGCTTACAACTGACGAGTTAAGAATCAGAGGAAAATTCTAAAGATATATTTTAGAAAGACCATCGAATTCTGATTTTAACTGACTTTTTTAGATTCTTTTTGATTATATTTAAATGACCGAAAAATCAGCAAACATATTTATCATTACCTTTGAAACTAGTATTTTTATACAAACATCGTTTTCGATCCTCATCAAATATTTGCTCTTAATGAATCAAGTTCAAATCAAAATAAATTTCTGAATATATATTTAGAAAGATCATGAAGTTCTCTTCCGAGCTGACTATTTTTGTATCAAGATTTTTTTACACGTAGGTTAAATTAGATTTATTTAGTTAATCGTAGAAAAAATATTGAAATAAAATGATGTCTTCAAGATTGATATGGATGTAGAGAAGAATAGAATTCACGTTAGAGGTGGCCATAATTTCTATAAAAAAAAAATCATTTGATCTAATGCTATGTCCGATGTCATTCATAATTCGTTATATCAAAGTCATTTCATATAAGATCTCTTTATTTTACATATTTATTGTTTTAGGACGATCACCTATTTTATGGATAAATAGTAATTGTGATACTCCATCAAATCGTACTGCATATATGCTTGAATTAATGCGTTATGTTAGTGTTGATGTTCGTGGTAAATGTGGAAATCCATTATGGAATGAATCATTAGCTATAACTGATCCTAAACAATTGGCTACAGAAAAATTAAATCTTGTTAAACAATATCTTTTTACTGTTGCTATTGAAAATAGTTTAGAATATGATTATGTTACGGAGAAATTATGGCAACCATTAGCTGCTGGAAGTGTTCCACTTTATTTAGGTGCACCAAATGTTGATGAATGGCTTCCATGTTATAATTATTCATGTATTATTCATTTAAGAAATTTTACATCAATAAAAGATGTTGCTAATTTAATAAATCGTCTTGCAAATAATAAAACACTTTATGCTGAATATCATCAATGGAGAAATGAAGAAAATGTTCGATCAAGTTTTATTAAAATGATTAATTATTTTCAAGAAGCAAATCAACATTCAATTGAATGTCTTCTTTGTGATATGGTTTATCGACATGATCATGGAAGAATTAGACGAAAATTATTAGCAGCTAAAAATCCATTCAATGATACATTTCCTTCTTTAATTTAATTTTTATTTATATTTCATTAAGAAATAATAAGAGAATATTATTATTTAACTCGTTTTTTTTGCAAATTTTATATTTATACTTAATATGTTGTAAAGAAAATATTGATGATGACAAATAATCTTTCGATAATAGTAGAGAATGAATTTATAATTAAAATTATCAAGAATATATTTCATATTTCGAGAATAAATTTTTTGAACGTAAATTGAAATTAATTAAGAAAACTAATTGCTTATTCAGTAAATTAACAACGAGATAATTTAAACAAGTTATAAACAATAATATATATAAGTCTATGTTTCGAACGATATTCAGAATTTATGTGTAAACTTTGATACATGAATTTCATGATGTTATATATAAGCATATTTTATTTATAGAAGAATAAATCTCTGAACAGATATAACATTTTCATAAAAACCGCTCTAATTCTACTGTCATAATGAAATATCTGATGATATGGATGGCATTGAAAAATATTTTCTTTTTTTTCTCTAACCAATAGAATATCTTCATAATACTTCTAATCAACACATTTATGCATATGAAAAAAAACAAATATGAATAAATATAATTTGTAAGAATTATGTTCCAATAGATAAATTAATGTAAAGATTGATTAATAATAATAATAAATGTTCTATTATAATTAATATTGAATAAACAATGTCGGAATCTCATCGAGATCATAATAATAAATCGTCAAATACATCTTCAAGTAAAAATTATCGAAATAGTAAAGATGAAATTGAACGATATAGTCGAAAACGATCATATTTAGAAATGTAAAATATTCTTTTTTTGTTTTGTTCAATTTTAATTTTTATCTTTTAGAGAAAATATTGATGCAAAAGTTTATGTTGGTAATGTTTTAACTGAAAAAATTACTGATGATGAATTATTAAATTATTTTAAACCATTTGGAAAAATTGCAGGTTTTTAGATTTTTTTTTTTCATTTATGAATTTTTTTCAATTATTCTTGAGTTAAAATTTTAGATATACGAGTATTTAAAGATCATATATTCGTGCAATATAATCGTATTGATGATGCAAAAAAATTAATTAAAGAAGCACAAATACCTATGATACTCAAAGGAAAAAAACTTGGTAGAAAGAATATATTTTCAAATCATCGATAATTATATCTTTAATAAATTTAGATATTTTACCAGCAAGAGATATTAGGTCAACAAGTACAAAATCATCATCATCAACAGATCGATCATTAAAAAGGTAATTTTTGATTTTTTTTTTGTTATAAATAAAAAAAATTTGATTTTTAATTAAGAAGTCATGAAAGAACTTTTCATCAACATTTATCGAATTATGAATCATCTCGAAAAAGATTTTCAACATGTACAAGATCAAATTTTAAATCTGAACCGTAACTTAAAAGCGTTGTTGCTGTTTTTTTTTTTTTTGAAAAAAATAAAATAAAATTTAAAAGTTTTAGTGATCGAATTGGAACGGAAATCAATGAACGTATGGATATGTCAACTGATCTTTGTCGATCCAATAATGATTTAATATCTCGAAATAATCAATTACCTTATACAATTTTAACAGGACCTAAAAATTCAAATGATTTAGTTGATTGTCAAATAATTATTGTTAATACTCGACAAAGGTTTGTTAATTAAGAAAAAATAAAAGAAAATTTTATTTTGTTGTTTTTTATAGAGTTTATGCTGAAGAAATTGAATCTCGTCTTTGTTCTCATGGTCTTGTTACATCAATAATACTTCTTCGAGAAGATTATACTTTAACAGAAGCTATTGAGAATGCTGCTCATTTACAATGTTTATATGGAATTATTGCAATGCCTATGCATGAAGAACGACGTACAGCATCTTTTCATATTTTATATGGACAAACAGAAGGTGAGAATTCACTATTGTTATTAGAAAGTGATTTCTAACTCTTGAAAAGTAGTCAATAAGTAATGGATCATAAAAAATTTTCGGCATTGATTCTACGGATTATAACTGTGTGCTAACAGTGATAGAGTATCCGTATCTATAGCTTAAGCTTTGATAGTGACAATTTTCGATCTGTGTTATTGTTCGAGTATGTAATTGGGCATGAGGATGTACAAAAATTTGATCTGACACATCATTGATAGAAATCTATGCAGTGTTTTATCCAGACGGGTGCCCGGGGGGGGGGGGCCGCGCCCCCCCGAAACTTGCGATCATCGTACTAAAAACACGTGGCTTGCTCTCCCGAAAATAATTTTTCGCCCCCCCGAAATTCCAAATCGCCCCTCCGGAGAAAAAATCCTGGATAAAACACATACTAAGATTGATATTAACATTCTAAACTATCTCAAAAATAAAAACAAATATTATCATTTTAGAACATCGTAATTTAACATTGGACGATGGTATTCATATAATAATAACAAATTTTATTTCATATAAAGAACGTCTTCATAATGAAGAAATAAATTCCTATGATGAAAATAATGATTCAATTGATTATTCTAATATAAATTCATCTTATGAATATTCTCGTCAATCAAATAATCTTACACAAGATGAACTAACTCCACCAATATTAAATCTAGGTGATAGATTACCGTTATCAATGTTATTATGTCTTTTAGCTGATGGAAGACAATTAACATTAGAAGAAATAGATCGTGTACTTGTTTATTTACTTGAAAAAAAAGCTAAAATGTTAATATTACCTCCAGGTACATTACCACCATTACCTGCTCAATATGCAACATTGAACACATTTAAACATCAAACAGGTGCTTTGATTTTTCTTTTTGCTTTTTTTTTTTTTTATTTGAAATAATTTTTAAAGTCAGATACTCCCTAATAGATATAATAAGATATTGTTAATATTCATTCTGTAAGTATTTATATTCATCTAAGAAAAATATTTGACTATAATCAGTAATAAATTTGAGATCAGATTTGTATGTTGACAAGAGATATATATATTCTTATTAGAATAGATAATTAAGATAAAATATTTTATTATTTTTTTTTTCTACAAAAATATGTCAATCGTTTGGCATTAATTGAGATTTGATGAAAATCTCTATTGTATTTCTTCTGAGTTTATATGAATGAGACTTTGGATTTGTTGGTTCATTCATTTGTTCCATTGGTATGGATATCTTCTTTTCTAAAAAGGCTCTGGTATTGTGTCAGAGACAAGATCCGTTCCAATCTCAGATTCATCACTTGGAAAATCATCGAATTCTTCATCAGAAGTATCTTCATCGATTGCTGAACAAATTCGTCAAATACTATCAACAAATATAGTCAAATCAAATACTTCAAGTGGAGAAACAAATTCAAAATCCGTTATAACAAAATCTTCATTGGATAAATTACCCGATATTGTTAAAGTTGAAAATACAAATATTCCACAATCAAATAACAATGTTACAGAAGCAGCAAAAGAATATGTTCAACAGCAACAACAAAAAACACAATCTTCATTTTCACGTCCAAAAGTTGAAGCAGTACCCGTTGTATCATCTGCATATAATTATACGTCACCATCGGTAACAACAACTGGATCTTTGAATTCATTTGGTGTACCAAATTTTTCATCATATAATTCAGTAACATCATCATTACCGTTTAATTCTGCTTTAAAAGTACCAACATCATCAGTAACTGTTCCCAATTTTGTGTCTCAACCTTCTCAATATTTCTATCCAATTCCACCACCAAATGTTTTTCCATCTCCATTGAATTCAACAGTAGCTGATCCAACAGCTGGAATTTTTCAAGCGTATTCCCAATTTAATGTACAGCCGACAGCTAATCCTTCAATTGTTAGTCAACAAATAAATACACAACAACAACAACAACAACAAATTAGAAAATGAAATAAAAAGAATGTTTTTGTGAACTTGTTTGTTTTTTTTGTTTTGTTTTGTTTGTAAAGACGGTTTACCATTAGATAATAAACTGTAACATATGAAACGAACGTGACATAGACGAATTATCACTCATTTATCTTTGAATGCGTTCAATTTGTTTTAAGGACTAGATGAATATTAAATGATCGGAAAAAAGGTATATCTCTAGATAGTCAACCATCTATGAGTCGTTGAAACATGCAATAATGAGTTGAATAGTGATACTTCAAAGTGTAACATGCCACATCTTTCAATGTTATGATCGCTTTAGTTTTATTGTAAAGCAGACAAAAGTATAATGCTAAGTTTTTAACTTTATTATGTTGGTAATTATCATTCGTACTTCGTAACTTCTAGACAATATGTACTGATGCTTGATTAGCGAAATAGAAAACTTAGCACTACAGCCTGTTTTAGTAATAACAACGTTCAGCTTTTTCACTAACAGTATATGAAATTTTTGAAATCATAGGTATTATTATTAAGATAGTTAGTCATGCTGGTGGATTTAGTTTGTTATCCTCACAAATGAAATATCGTTTGTTTTGACAAATCTCCGATTTCAAAGGCAAAGTATTTGTTAGATTGAACTTTTTTGAATACAGAACTTTATTAATACGAACATAATTTGATCACTTCCTATTTGTTTTTTACGCAAATGATCAATTCGTTACAGAAACTTTGTTTCATGAGTTATGATGATATTGGTGTGTTAGACAAGAAGTAGAATTTATTTTACTGAAGAGTCTTAAAAATAAACAAATTGATTTCATAATAAACTACTATAAATATTTTCGAGCAATCTTCTAAAAAATAGAAGAATAAATAGTGATCAATAATTTCAAAAACTGAAACATCAAGTAAGCACAATCAACATAATGTCGAATGATTTGTTTCAATTAAAATAAAACCAACACAAATTTCTTTCTTCATTGGTAACTCAGGATCTGTCATACTTTTGCTTATTGAGTCTCAGTATAAATATCTAGCACTTCGACTAAATGATTTGTATTCAGCATTTTCTAAGTCGAAAACACTCTTACGAATCATGAATACCTACAACAAGATGGCAAAACCATCATATTCGAAAATTTTCACCATAGCCATGAAGATATATTTATTTCTATTGGTCATTTAAGTCATTTTATCTATGAAGGAAAAACTAAATTTGAGCTGGTTAACTAGGAAAACTATTATTAAGACAGTATACAGGATGGTAGCAGAAAATGAATTTGTTATCATACACCCGAAAATATTGAACAAAATATTTCATTTAGTGTACTTGGAGTAGCTCTACTAGCAATCAACTTCCCAAAAATAGCAAGTTCTTGTCTATACAAGACGTCATTACTATTCACTTACATTTTAAAGCTGATAACCAAGCAAATTACTTCTTGTTCTTGTGAAATCAAGATATTGAGCAGATCTTACAGTCAGAAACTTCGGTTTTTCTACGCATCTTTGACAAACATAGAAGAATAGGTGCTGACAATGCAAAGTTCTCATCATTAGCAAAATCATATCCTTCGTTTCGTATATATGAATTGTATTCATGTATGAAAGCATTGAAAAATATGGCGTGTTATGTGGATACAGTAGGGTTATAAGAAGTGGCGGATCATAGTCATTATGAGATGGCTTAAGTAGTGAGCTACTAGTCTTAAGTTTCTCAGTTCTCGATTATTCGTTATTTAAGGGTGTGGGATGTGGATGTGGGTGGGCATGGGTGTGGGTGGGTGTGGATATGGGTGTGGGTGTTGGTGTCGATGTGAGTATCGATATGCATCTTATATGTACCTACTCCCACACTAACCCACCGACTCACCCACACCCACACCAGAGATGTCCATGGTGGTGCTGCCGCTGCCGCTACTGCTGCCGCGCCGCTTCCGCCATGGCGGTAGCGGTGCGGCAGCGGCAAGTTTTCATTTTTTACCGTCGCGGCAGCGGTGGAAATTTCCATTTTTTCCAAGAAAACCTAATACTTGAGTAGATTATTTTACTATGATTCAAAGTAAACCGATTTTTTTCTCAACCAGTTTATTTTCATTACACTTTAATCGTCTAATAGAAATATAAAGGTTAGCATCATGTAATTACATGATAACATTATGTAGGAGCATGTTACTAGATTGTCAAGAATTCATATTCTACCCCATTTATAATTTATATACATAAGAGACTACACACAAAAATGTTCGAAGCATTATTAGGTGTAAACGGTTTTAAATGTCAGATATATCTCGAAAAAAGGAAATGAGCTATTTCTAATTCTCGTGCAAAGAAAAATCCAACCCAATTTTCTATTCGATTCTTAAATTTCAACACATTTCGTGACATTTTTTTTATTGTAAAATAACCGATAGAGACATGAATAAGTATTGATAACACAGATTAACGATGTATCGAATGAAAGCAAATACAAACAGAATAGACGTAGTAACTATATTGCAGTCATTTTAGTAAAGTGAAGAAGAGTGAATTGTTTTTCTGTTCATAAGTCAACTTATTATGATTGGCACAATCCACAAAACAAAGCACCATCTTATTCTATTTACAAATTAATTTTTCGTGACCAAGAATTCGATATATTTTCTGGATATAATGAATTAGATTTTTGTCTTTGCTTTAGTATAATATTACATGTGCTATTAAATTACCTTGAATGACTAGTGTTGATCTTTCACCACCATCAACAAATGATAAAGTTATTATCGATATATCTTCGTTAACAACAGAAATCGATAGAGAACAGTTAAAATTAAAGTTTCGATTGGTACTTATCAAGATTCTTCTTTTACGAAACTATAAACCTCGTTTTCAAACACATACAAAAAATTTACTTAGAATGCACATAAAATTGATACATTCCGATATTTTATTTCAAATATTGTAATCTATATCGTTTCACTCCCTTACCACTATATAGTCACAACAGGCGAACGTTTCTTCATCTGCTCCAGCTGAATAGATCTCAAGATTTCACTATAGCACCTAAGTTTCTTGCCCAAGATTTTCAAGTACTTCATGCGTATATCAAATTATGCTTCCATAGGGTCAGTTGCTTTCTCAAAGTTCCCATAATCTTTCGCTTTTACCAGGCTAAAATATCACTTATTCAGACGAAATAAGAGTATTCTATATGATCCATATAGAAATTTCTAACAGTTGGTGCAAAATTTTTGCATTAATTCTCTGTTCAGTATAGTATGGCAAAGAATCTTCATAGAGACTTAATCTTTTTCTTGTTAGAAAGAGCAAGTTGTCTACTACAAAAAAATGGAAGAATATTTCATTCAAAATGTTTACTTGAAACAAAAAAGCCTTGAGAATGAGTTGTATCGAAAAAGTGTGTTTCAATTTAACTCAAAATTAGAGATGAGAAATGCATTTATTTAATTTGTTTTGCACTCGGCTTTCGATGTTTGGAAGCACGGTATATGTGAGTCTGACCAATGCAACGTGGGCTTTCTAATCATACAAAAACATTCGAGTTACAAAGCTACAGGCTTCAAAGGAAACAGTTTCATTTAAAAAAAAAGTTGATTTTTCGTCTAGAACATCCAATTAAAGTTTTCACACGATGTCTAACAGAAAACCTGAATTCTGTTTTATATAATGTACTTTTATAGAAGACTCAATAAGCTTTAATTGTATATAAAATAGGCGGTTTCTGCTAACTTTGATGTTGGAAGAAATCTTATTTTTCGAAGTCATTTATTAGCTGCGAAAAATTTGTACCAACAAAAGATGTTGGAAAAATGTTGAATTCGAACTCAACCGGTCACTTGAAAATCTTATTTTTCCGCGTTTACAATACCTGATCGTAGCGCTGCAAAACCAGATAAAATCCGGAAAAAAAGATCAACTTTCTTTGCAGATGGAATTTCTTCTTTTGAATTCCAGAACTTGAAAGGCACTTTTCCAGTCCAACGTGTTCTTAAAGCTTTTTGGTTTTTGGTAAACATTTTGAATCAAATATTTTTTACACAATTTTGTATTAGACACTTAACTCTTTCCAACGAGAAAAAGATCAAGTCTCTATAACGATTCGTTGCCACGCTATACTGACAAGAAAATTAATTCAGAACTTTTGCATCACCCGTTATTTAATTTAATATTTCAAGTGTTCAGGTGTTCTCGGTCATTCGCTGTATTGTTCGTTCTTCAATTGAAGCTCTAGCAAACTCATGATTCTTATCCATTTCGTCACATACTGATATTCGACGTAGTAACGTCGCGGTAGCGGCGCGGCAGCGGCAAGTTTTCCTTTTTACCGTCGTGGTGCGTCGCGGCAGCGGCAAGTTTTCTTTTTTTAGGGTCGCGGTGCGTCGCGGCAGCGGTAAGATCTGAAGTTTCTAAACTCATCGCGGTGCGGCAGCGGCAAATTTCCAGCCGCGATGGACATCTCTGACCCACACCCATCCACACCCTATCTGTCAGTACTTTGCTTTAATAATATTGAATGATTTTATATCCTATTAATTTGATGGATTAATATTCTGCAGAATTCTCAGCTGTCTGATGAGATCCATGAGTGAATCAAAACGTGCAGCAATAGTTAATTCCTATCACTTGTCTTCAAAGACTACTAATGATTTGTGTACATTTCTTTATGCTAATAGATGCCATTTATGTTATGGATGATCTTAACTTTATTATTTTTTGAGAAAGAAAACGAACAGACAGAAAAACACATTAATTAAAATACATAATCTTAGAGTCATTATACACACAAGTCTCAGTCGATATATGTATAAATAATGACTGGAACATTAAAGACAAACGAAAAATAAGGAAGAAAAATGGAACAGAAAGACGAACTAAAGGAAAATGATAAAAGAGAATAATATGGATCAGGATAATGAGTAGTATATTAATTTAGATTGGAAAGAGATTAAAAAAATAAGCTGTTTTCCGTTTGACAACCTTAAAAACGTTAAAATGTCTTTGGACATCCGAGCGGGAGCGTAAAGTTATTCCTAGCTTTGCCCTGACTACTCTTGATACCGACACCAAGACCACGCTTAGCGAAACCATTCCACAGTTCGCACTTGTAAGTTCCATTAGTAAGAACTTCGTCGGCTTGGATGATGGCATCGCGTGCATCGACGAAAGTAGGACTGCAGGGCTGGAGCTTCATACCATCGATCATCAACTGCAGGAATAAGGTGTTACCGTACGAGGTTGATGCAGAGTACAGATCAGATGCAAAGCCAAGACGATTAACCAAGTTCCAGTAAACTTCCCACAAAATCGAAGCCCATATCGTACCTATAGCATGAACTTCTTTGTAATCACGGCTGCCGAGATCTGAGTATAATAAAGGGTTTACAGTCATATTCGTTGTATATGGATATGTGCGTAGTCCTCTGCCACCATACACGTAGAAACCTATCAAAAATATGTCTGTACGCGTATTGCTAGGTTTTTGGCGAAATACTGTAGCCAAAACATCCGACCAACCCTCACCCATACCTCCAGGTTCACCACTCTTAAGACAATTAGAATTGGCTGGACCACCTGTTAACCGAGTGGAAAGTCCATGTCCATATTCGTGACTGATAATCCCATTGTCCAAACAACCATCTCTTCTAGGCGTTGTTCGAGTCCAGAGATACATGTTCATCCTGCCCCTTTGACCATCAGGTGGACACACGAAGTACGCGTTATTGGTGCCAGTTTGATCTTGTGCATTAGCAATGACAAAGTCTCCTCCTAAACCACCCCTACCAAAATTGTTGTCTTGAAAGTTGCCAGCACGTTCGTCAAAACCGTATTCGTACAAAAGGTCATGCACTGCGTTGACGGTGTAAAACAACTGAGTGACGGCAGCATTCGCACTTACAGTAGGATCTTGAGCCGGATCGAAGGGGAAAATGAAAACCATATCGGGTCCACCATTTGGACGAGGGAGATTCTGAAAACTACTAGTGGCAGTTGGGTTCACTTGCGCCCACACGTTGTTTCCACGCGTGTCAGTATACGAGTTGGTTCCGTTGGAGTGCCAACCGACAGGTGATGCTGTTGAATTGCCAGAGACAGTTATATTCGTTCGATTGCCATCAAATGGATCTACTATATTGATGTCTAGCACCTCGTAAGTGGCATGAACTGCCCAATTAACAATTGCCACAACCTTTCCATTGTCTGTGCTGACATGAGCATGATACCAGTCGTCTTGAAGGTCTAGTTCGTACGAGTATGCAAATTCCAGACGACGGCCGTTATCGGTCTGAACGTATGAGAAACCTACAGGCACATCTGTTCTGGCCATGAAAGGCTTGCTGATGATGTAAGCAGGTCTGTTGTTGCGCGCAGCCTCTTCAATTGGTTGCTCGCTCTGGTGAACTTGTAAGGGAGTTTCGTCTGAAGAAATATTGAGGAAAGCAGTGAGTGATTTGAAACCGTCTGCAGGAGTCTTGGCCAGACCGTTGCCACCTGGACCGTTAGAGAGAGATGGTTTACTTGGACGTGTTCCACGAAAAATGTTTTCACCATAGCTGATAATACATCCTTTCCTAGAAATATTGAAGATGTCAACAATTGCTTTTTATCAAGAATAGAAGGCTAAGAGAATGATATAAGAACATACTTGTCTACATTGACGTTGATGTTTGCATTTGTTACTTCGATATCATTAACCTTCTGTTTCAGATATACTGATGTCACACCTGTTCTGCCAGAAGGAACTATGTTCTTGATGATGATATTAGCCTCAGGAAGACTGAGTTTGTGTTGTAAAAATTTGAGGACAGTTTGGCTTGGCTCACCTGTGCCACAAAGAAAAGATTCTGCTGTTGGCATGTTCGTTACAAAGTTGGGAGTTGGAGTAGCAGACGGGTCGTCCAACATCGGTCGTGCAATGACAGACACTGCGATGGTGAGGAATATAAGAAAAATGTACCCTGTAATCTTCATTTTGTATGATTACAGTTCTTCTATAAATAAATATATATATATATATATATGTATATCGTAAGTGTTGTGAGTGATGTGGGTTTTTGGAAAGTCGAAGATTCAACCTGGTTTTATATTATAAATGTATTC
This sequence comes from Rotaria sp. Silwood1, assembly GCA_905250075.1. NCBI lineage: Eukaryota > Metazoa > Rotifera > Eurotatoria > Philodinida > Philodinidae > Rotaria > Rotaria sp. Silwood1. The sequence continues at coordinate 134,175 of CAJNOP010000465.1, forward strand.
ACATATCGATAAAGTAACAGAAGAAGAACTTTCTCTCTGAGTTATGCTTCGTTCTATTCGCGAGTGGAAAGTAGAGAACTATGGATGACGTCTGCATGATCGAAACAGCACAGAAAGCAGAAAGTAAAGATAGGAACCTTACACAGAACAAAAAACACAAAAAATGGACGAAAGAAGCGTAACACACGCACAAATTTATTCTCACTTTGATCGGCTGAAAAGTTCACTCGAGCTAATTTCAGCAGTGTTGTAGCGTTTGGTAGGTTTTTTTCTTTGTAATGAACCATTGAAAGTAAATGACTTCGTTAAGATTTCTCGAAATCCATCGAGTAATAGTCGAAAAAGATGTCAACTGACTATCAAAGAAAGTGTTTCGAGAAACAGTGTTTTAATAGATGTCGAATTTCAACCTGAATATAGTGTAATGAGAAACAGCACATTGAATAACATGGTTCGTGAAAAATCTTGCATGTGAACTCAGAGAAACTATAACTTCGAAAAACTAGAAAGACTGTTATTTATAACAATACAATCCTGTTCAGCCTTTATTCTGTAATTGTTAATAGAAAGATACTTGAATACCTAAAATATTCTACATCAAATGTACCCTCTTTTTTGGAGAATCGTATTCCAGTTTTAATAAATGTTCTGATCAGAAACTGTTTTACAAAAGCTCTAGAAAGTGTTTCATATCTATCTTATTGTCTGAATATTTCTGAAGAAAATATTAGATTTGTAATCAACATATTTATTGCTATCAAGCTATAGAGTATTTTAATAGAATGATGATTAAAGCAAAACCTTCTTTAAAACTGAGGACAAGCCTCGCTGTCAAAAATTAAATCGTGGGAAAGTACAAAACAAACTAGAGAGTAATAATTATCACTCGATTTGTTTGACTTTAAAAAACTGACTCATGTATCTTTATTCATTGTGATGAAGGAGAATGAAAATAATGTGTGATGCAAAAACTGAACGAGAATCATTTCACTACTTTGGCGCAGATAATCTTCTCAATATTTATTATTGAAAAAGACCTGAAAGGATTAGAGTTTTACATATGCATGAACTTACTTGTTATATTGGTTAATAATATTGTTTAGATACGATTGAAATACCAATTTATTGTCGACGTTCTATTATGCTTAAACTACAGCATAATTGTGTGTTTATATACTTGAAAAGTTGATTTTTCTCCGCGCATCGAAGCATATCGATAAAAATACTAAAAATAATTTATTTATATCACCATATTTTTCTCTGCAAGCTTAAGTAGTATTTTGCTTGTGTGTCTATTCGTCGTTCATATAGCTATGAGAACTCCTACATAAAACAACCAATGAGCGCCAAATTAAGCTTCAAACAATAACGAGGATACTGTTCTTTTTTTTTTCGTTGGCTTTTTTCTCTTTTTCTCACTATTTGTTAATTGCTCCCTCCTACAGATTTACGTCAATCGTCAAAGTGCATATAATTGCTCATCACACTACTACCGAACTAAGGCTTACTTGTTTTCAAGTGATACGTCCTCGTTTTTAACGTTTCAAATAATACCTTTATTTTGCTTGTACTTATGACTATCGTTCGTAGAGATATGATAAAAATAGAAAAAAAAGACATGACATATGCGCAAAACAATTATATGTATATAATCAAAATAAAACTTGATTATCTTTTCTGCAAAGAATTTAAACTTTAATATATTGAATATTTTGAATTTTTATGATATTTCTTTGTTTTTCTACACTTTAATTCAAGAATTGAAAATAAAAACAAAAAAATTCATGCTAATCAATTCTGTTATTGAATTAGAAATAATAATCTCTTTTTTTTCTATGTAATACGTGTGATATGATAGCGTAAAAACAAGATAGTAAAACTATTAGGAATTATGAAATAGTGGTATTTATCCTCTATTCCATTATCAATATGTTCTTCTCTCATGACAAATAAATTCTTTTTATAGAGAGAGAGTAATTTTGCACTAATAATGTCATGATGATTTATCAACGATTTCATGATGAAACAAGCTAATTCTCTGATTCATCTTTTAGTTCACACAAATATCATTGTCAATGATAAATAACTTCTCAAGAATCATATTGCATTACTATGTGTTATCTAATCTTCGAATTCGACTCAATGCCTTTGTTTATATATTGACTTAAATCAAGTTTTTGTTTTTCTCTTTTCTCCATCGATTTAAACTCACATATTACTCGAAAAATCCATGATCTAGATTCTTTTTTTTATTCAGCAAGGTTCATAACTCATGTGTGAAATGGAATAGGATAGAATTATTTATTCTAATTTTTGTCTTAACATTACTATTATATGTACAAATGACAATAGGATTAGATTTTTCTTTCTTTTATCATTTGCATTTTCTCTTTAGTTTTATTGAATTGCAAGAGTTTCTTGAATATATTTACCAATAATATGTATTGGATACTTCAACTTTATAAAAATTACTCGAAATTAATATATATTATTTTGTCAATTATTAAAGATTCGAGAATTTCAATTTCAATAATCTATCGAAAACTTTGTTTTTTTTTTGTTACACTTTTTCATACTAATCATATTATGATTATTTTTTTTTTGACGATCTCGTATGAAGAAAATGAATCATATATATTACTTTTGTTACTTGCATTTTCATGAAAATTATTTTATTTCATTTTTTTCCTAAATCCTTTGTGTAATTTTTTTAGACTTTAATAAATGCCTTATACATTTTTTTTTTCACGAAGGTTATTAAACATATATTTCCTTCAACTATGAATAATACAATGTTTTTTTTTTGTCTATACTTTTCAATAATTGAAGTAAAATATTATTTTACTATAATATTCATAGAATAACCATATCAAAAAGAAAATCAATGTTTTTATATATTGACAAGCAGTATTTTATTCTTGAGTTAGTGTATCCGAATACAGATTTTTCTATTTATGTGTTTTCTTTCTCTCTCTCTCTTACATCGCGTTATATGATAACTGGTGAGTAAAAGAAAACAAGTATTTTATTTTTTGTACAATTTTTCAAGAACTTGTTCTCATTGTATTTTAATACTATTGCTATAGAAAAAAAAACGTAAATTCTAAAGAAAAATCGATATATTTTTATCGCATGTCTAAAGAAGTTCATTTCGATTGTTGGAACATCAAGCGATTAAATTATTCGAATAATTTTATTATACAAGTTTGATAAATTTATCGAAATCAATCGTTCTTAGTTTTCATTGCATTTGGATAGACATATCAAAAAATAAATAAATATAAAAGAGGAATACTGCAAATATTCAATCAAATCATCAATATGTTCTTTGTCGTACAGCTTAATGATCTATCCACACAAACAAACAAATTTTCATCAACATCTACATAAGACAGGGTCAGTTCATTCTCAAAAAAGTACGTTCTTTTTTTTGTACGAAAAAGTTACTTTTTTTGCTCGTTCTCTCCTCATCCTTCGTGTAGATATGTGATACTAATACAAAAAAAAAATGTACATCATAACGTGCGATCAATAATAATATGAATATTGTAAAAACAAACCTTGTTTTTTGTTATATATTTTACGTTGCAATAATCTAAATGTTTTGAATTTTCATTTTTCCATATATTGCTCAACAATTAAAACTAATATTAATGAATTATGTTACTTATGTCAATGTCAATTGTTATTGAAATAAAATGATGACGTGAGAGTTCCACAATTGAATTTATTACCTTTGAATACTCTATATGAATGTATTTCAATAATGAAAAACAAATCATAGGAATTCATTGATCATCTTTATTTTAAAAAATTTGTGAATATTTTAGATTGATTTTCAATATAAATATAAGTTAAAAGTTTACCAAAATATTGTCTATATATAACTAATTTTTTCTTTAAAATTCCAATGCATAATCGAGTGTTTCTTTTTCTTGTATTGTGATGTTTGAAAAAAAGAGAAAAACACCGAAAAGGGACGAAAAGAATAGTTACACATAGAAAAATTTAGGTTCATTACGAGTAATTAGGAAGATCATTAGAATGTTTTATTTGAAATTCTTGATCTTTTATATTTAATTTAAAATTTAATGGTTATTTTATTATTTTTAATTAAAAAAAAACCACACAGGTAAAAGCAAAAATAATAATAATAATAATAAAATAAATCAAAAGAATTAAATATCTTTAAAAGCAGGGATGTAGCGAAAGAAAAAAAGTGGGGGGGGGGGGGGGAATAGGTAAAAATTAAAATCATATGATTTTTTTCTGGAAGCTAGTTTTTCTAACGAGCTCTCTGGAAAAATGACAAATTTTAGTGTTTTTATCGTGGATCTATGTATATAAATTTTTCGACATGTTCTAATACATCCTCTACAAAAAGATCATTTATTCGGAATCCAGTTTAAAACGTGATAATATCATCAAGTAGTTTCTAATTTTCCAAATTTTCATTTCTTTATTATTTCATCTCAAGACAAAGGATCACCTTTTATTTATTTACATCAGTAAATTTCGATCATAAACAAAAAATATAATCAATTTTCAGCTAATTGAACAAGAATATGAATACAATAAAAGCTTTAACAAAAACATGAAAATAAACAGGATAAATGTAAATTATTCATTGAGTTGGAAGATGTCTTCTTGCTTTTGTTCCCCATACTGTAACTAATTCATCCAAATTCAAAGAATCTAATATATCTTTTTCTGATGAACATCATATTCAATTCATTAATCGATCATCAAACATTTTTGATCTTAAATACTTTTTTATTATTTTTAAACGACTAAACATTCTTTCATTCGATGCAACAGTTACAGGTAATGACAATATGAACAAATCATAATCTTTTTATGTACGTATATAAGGCCTTGTCTCCACCAGAAAATTTAATACCGAATTAAGAAACTTGATTCGTGGAAAATTTAATTCGCATTTAATGCACTTTCAAAAGCGCATCAAATTTAATGCGCTTTCGAAAGCGAATTAAAATTAATGCACCAATCAAAGTCTCATTAGGTTCATGTGCTCCAATTTAATTAATGAAAGCGACGTTTTGTTCTAGATTCTGATTGATGCACTAACTTTCCAAGTGTAGACACGCATGATTTTAATACGAAGTTAATACCGTATTATTTTTCTAGTGGAGACAAGGCCTAAGAGAAAATTTATCATTCGGTAATTTGCGACCTCTATAATCTGATTAAGATTCACGATTAGTCGAGCTGGGTGTTGGCACCGTTTAAGGGAAACAACCGTTTAAGGGAAAATATGGACACCATTGTAGAGGCACATGGAATCATTTAATGGCGACTGGTTTAGTACAAAAATCTAGCCATAAATAGAATATATGGACTTTTGAAAAATAGAATTATGTATTATTACTTCTGTTTTATCATAATATATTCATTTTTGAGATTTTTGAGATTACATTTAAATGTTCACCTTGTTCTACCAATTTACTCCTCTGTTTTGATTGAGATATTTGTTTAGTGCCGAATTTAAGTTAACCTATGAGATAAGTCGACTTGTCTCATGAGATAACTCGAAATATTAAGAATAGCTTGCTCAAACATACGCGGCGACTTATCTCATAGGGTAAGTCGAGTTATCTCATAGAAGAAGTCAGAATACTAATTGAGTGAGTAAAAATATTTCAGTTAAAAGAAGCGACTTATTCTATGAGATAACTCGACTCTTATGGATGAACTACTTTTTTCCAGTATTTCGAGTTATTCTATGAGACAAGTCGACTTACCATATAGGATAAGTCACAATATTAAGTGAACAAGTATAAATGTCTTAATTGAAAGTAGTGACTAATGCTATAGGATAAGTTGACTTGTCTCATAGGATAACCCGAATTCTTTGCAAAATGGAATGTCTCGATAACTAGCTACATCTGTTTAAATTTATAAAAAATTCTGTACTAGTTTTTTTTTCAATTATTGACATATTTTAAGAGTAATTTAATACAACAAGATGTGTTCCAATTCATGTAACCAATCAGATTTACCATGTGTGCCTCTATAATGGTGTCCATATTTTCCCTTAAACGGTTGTTTCCCTTAAACGATGACTACAGCTGGGTCATTTGTCTTTAGATTTCAAATAATTATTTGATAATGTATTGTAATATTGAAATCTTATAAACAAAACTTCTAATACAAGTCTATTTTTAAAAAAGTGGAGGAGTGCGCACCTCCCGCACCCCGTGAACGCCACATCCCTGTTTAAAAGAAATATATGACGTTTCAATATAGAAAATTGTCTTTGTCAGACGTTTTGGTATGTTTTTTCTTTTTCTTAGATGTTTCATTTAACATCTAAGAAAAAGAAAAAAAAAGAAAAGATATACCAAAACGTCTGACAAAGACAATTTTCTATATCGAAACGTCATATATTTCTTTTAAAGATATTTAATTCTATAATTATTTGATTTGATGGGCAACAATTTGAAACAAAATTGTATTGTTTTAACAGCAGCAATAAAAAGATTAGTTTTCATTTTTGCATCGACGTTTCGATAAATTTATTATCATTTACAAGATATATAATCTACAATGAGAACAAGAGATATAATCTACAATAAAATACACTAGTTAGTATGTTTAATATTAAATAAAGATACGATTGAGAGAATGAGTAGATATAAACAGACGATGGTAGAATGCAAATTTATTTAAAAGGAGCGTATAAATACGAGAAGGATTTAAGAAATCCATGAAAGAATGCGTGAAGTCAGAAGATTGATTAAGATAGATATGGTGTGAAAGCAAGAGGTTAAGCAGCAGCAACTATTGCGTTCTTTTGTTTTGTTTGAATTCTTATTCAATGCCAATGCGTCTTCTAGAACACCCTTCAGGATAGACCAACAGCGGAGGGTGTGGGTGTGTGGGTAGGTGTTGGTGTGGGTGTGGATGTGGATGGGGGGTGTGGGTGGGTGTGGGTGTGGGTGTGGGTGTTGGATAGGAAAAGAAGCACCCGCACCCACACTCACACCCACACACCTACCCACACTCACACTCACACCCACCTACACTCACACTCACACCCACCCACACTCACACTCACACCCACCCACACCCCACATTTTAATAGTCTTAGTTGTGATCATGACAAAAGATTCGAAAATCATTTTTCCTGGTGTTTCTGAGCGAAACGTTTAAAAACTAACATAAAAGTAAAGTATTTCGACAGCAATAAGCTAAGAGTACAACTCTTCTGTATGTTCAAAATTCATTTAGATTTACATTATGCACCTAGTCTCGAGTCTAGAGTGATTTATCAGTTGGAGGACTTTCCACATGGGTTAGATTTTTATCATAGTCTAATTGTTTACAAACACAATCTTTCTTTTTCTTGAGATTAGATGAGTTTTATTTTAGTTCAAAATAAAATAAATAATTTAATACTTGATTCTATATAGATTCAATAATTATTATAGTAGTGAACGTAACACATTATTTCCTGGTCATGATTATGTTCCATATTCATTCAGTATTGCATTTATTGATGACTATGTTATTTGATTTGATTTTACTAATTATTCACTTATTGGTCATCCATTACTGCAACTACAAGACATGTTTAAAGTTTTTGTTTTCATAGGAGCTTTTGTTTTGAAGACGAATGGATGATTGTAATGATAATTCAGGTAGAAATTCATTTTGAAGAAAAAGAAAAAGAAAAACCTATATGAATACTTGAGATGAAGAAAATTATGCGTACCATTGTATGTCACAAACATTTCATTGTAGTTGTAATTCTAGTCGATGCTTACAGATGGTTAGATTAGTTTTTAAACAAAAAAGAAATTATTAAATTTGTAATAATAATCAATGTTTTTTTTCTTTTTTTGGAATTTTCTGTTTCCTTTTTGATAGGAGAAGGTTGCAAGCTTGGGTCAACCTGTTGAAGTTTGGATAGAGCAGACGAATAAACGATGCCTGAAACGTATCAAAATTGGGCAGCGGATTTGTCTGAAACATTTCACTCATTAATTATTATTAATATTTTCTATTTATTCTTTATCAAGTAATCATCGAAATGATTGTCATGATGAATCAGATGAAAATCCAGGAGCATGTGATAAGGAACTGAAAACAAAGTGTTTTATTTCGTTTATTCGATTTATTTTTTCTATCTATCGTCGATGTAGTGAGGATGAATTTGGATGTGGGTGTAGCTAACCACAGATTCACGCCCACACTCACACCCACATCTAAACCCATTGATATCCAAATCCACGCTCACATTCATCCGTAACCACTCATATTCCCCCTCACTCACACTGCTACACACGCTGCATAACAACAAAAAAAAATTGAATCATCATTTTTGAGTGTTTTTGAAATCGAATTTTTGAACACGATTATTGTGAGTATCGGAAACACAGAGATTGTTATCACGATCGAAAGATAAACCTCTGGGCCACTTGAGCTGATTTGCTTCTCCTCCGCGTCCATTTCCACCCACGATAACAGTGCCATATGTGGCTTGTTTAGTCCAACGAATCACTCGATTATTCTGCGAGTCCGCCACATAAAGAGTTCCCGATATATCAACGATAAGTTGGTCGGGATAATTTAACTGTGTCATATTATTTCCTTGACCATTACCTCCAGCGACGATGATTCCTTCTGTTGCGTTTTTATTCCATTTCATCACACGATGATTGTAGTTGTCTGACACGAAGATAGTCTGTTGTGGATCAACAAAGATATAGTTTGGATGGTTGAGTTGATTGAATTTATCACCTTGACCATTGCCACCAGCCACAACATTTCCATTCTTGTCTCCTATTCGATATCGTCTTACTTCATGTTTTGCATGATTAGAGACGTAGAGACATCCCTGTTCATCCATGGCCAATCCATGACCATCTATATTGTCAAGAAGAATTTCTCCTTGTATTGTACCACTACGGCGAGACCATCGTACAACTCTTTTATTACCCAGATCATTGATAATGAGACTATTCGTTGTTTTGTCAATCAACACATCAGTCGGCTCATTCAATTGATTCAATCCACTTCCTGCGCCATTGCCACCAGCTACCACTTCTAGCTTCATATTATTCATGCTCCATTGAATGATACGATTGTTGTAGGAGTCAGCAATGACCAATGTTCGAGTATTATCAAAGAAAAGACCCTTGGGAAACCGTAATTGATTGATGGTACCGCCCCACCCATGGTTTCCAGCAATGGTGACTCCATTCTGTTCCCATTGGGCATCGACTGGAATATCAGGCATCACTAAAATGGACAAGGAACACAAAAGAGTTTACCGTCATTGTAGTTTTCGAATAGACGAGTGTGGATATGAGAGTCTGATATCAGCGTATGTGTGTGTGGGTGTGAATGTGTCTGAAGCAAATAACAGCGCCCACATCCACCCACACTCTACACCGAAAATGTTTTCACTTTAATATATCCATGGAAAACTTCTTTGAATCTAATCAATATTATATGATTCGACATTAGGTAATATGAAAGAGACTTAAGACCATTGTAAGTAATCCATCAATATTCTTTACACATAAATGAAAACTGAGAGTTCAAATGAGTCTGCAAGAAATATTTCTTACTTAAACTATAACTTAACGAAACATTTAGAAATTAAGCTATCTATATGCTTTTGGTATAGTTTTTAAGAATGACATGACATTTGAACGTATACTGATTTTATAGCTATCACCTATACGTCTATATGTTATTCGTTAGAAACATTTAGTGTCCCTAGAGAAAGTACTGAGCTCAGGGTACCCATGTACTGAGAAAGCTCTAGCAGGGTACCCAATATGGGTACTTTGAAAATTCTCAGTAATTTTACTGATGTATGTACTGTTTGGGGTACCCGTAAAAGTACATTCACTGAATAAGTACCTGCATGGATACACAAGTCTGTAACTTTACTGAGGAAATCTCAACAGGGTATCCTAAATTTTTCGCGTTCTGTGTGGCGACTATTCATTCACCGTTTTCTTTTTTACTTACGGCTCTATATAAATAACTCGATAAATCATAAGAAAATAATCAATTTTCATACTAGTTTTTTCTAAATTATTTCTTGACTATTTCTTAGTCGAGGAAATGCTGAGCTTGGTCGTAAATTAAGATCGGACTACTCTGAAGTGGTCTACGACCAACTCAAGTTGAGTCGGATCTCGACATTGTTCCTGCTAAGTTTTTGGAATTGAAAAAATTAAATTGAATAAAGTAAAAAAAATCTATTAAATTATCTCAAGAAAAAGAAAAAATTTTAAAAAGTCAAAGATCAGGTTCGATCCTGAACATACTGAAAATTTGGTAACAGGGTACTTAGAAATACTATACAATGGTACCCAATTCAGTACTTGATCAGTACCTTTAGGTACCCAATTACTGAGGATTTTCCAGCAGGGTACTTGCCATAGTACCACTTAGGTACCCGTAAGTACCTGCAAGTACTTTGGTACCCAAAAGTTCCTGTGACATACTGGTATCAGGGTACTTTTTTGGGTACCCTTAACTCAGTATATTCTCTAGGGGTAGCACTTATCAGAAGATTTCATGGAAAGAACGACCCCAGTTCAAGCTGATTAATTTAGGTTACTATTGTGCAAGAATAGCGATGGTTCACTCAACATTTATGTCATGATATAGCAATATAACAATAAATATATAAAAATCAGTGCTTTTGTTAAAGAAGTATCTAAAAACAGTCTTTGGGAAAGATCAGAGGTGAAAATAGAGTAGATAATAATGCATAGTTCTATCAATTCGATTTTAACAGTCAACTATTGCAATCATTTAAAATAGCTGCCTAATAAACACAAATCAAAATTGGTTGTAGATATAGGCAAATAATGGAGCGGCTATGGTAGAATTTCTCGTTCTATACAACAATGTTTTTGGGAGATATTGAATTATGTTTCAAAGAGTATGTCAAGATGTAGTGTGTGATCTCCAAAAATGGCGCTCTAACTATAAAAGTTCTCTTTCATTTGGTCATAGCAGAGATTAATCTGAGAAACAACACTATCATTCCATATATTTTGACATACTCTTTCAAAGTAAAGAAAAGTCATTGGCTATAATGAAGTTCCTTCGTAAATTCTGCAATGCGCAAAGCAGAAAATGAGAGAAACTTTAGGAAAAAACCAAATGCCAAATAAAATATCATGTTATTTTCGACAGAGACGATTTCAAACTCTCTTCCTATGCATTTATCTTAATCTTTGTGCTTTTCATAAGAATCAACTTATTTTGAAGAGAAGAGACTTTAATAAAATGTAAAGATATAACGATAAGAACGATTCTATTACTTTTATATGTTTTTTTTTTGTATTTTTCCAAAATATAGTATCCTCTTAACAAAGGTATCGGTTAAGTAGGATATAAGATGAAATCTAATGAAATATATAATCGAAAGTTTAGCTATGATATCTAACTATAGCTATTCGTTTTTTCATCATCTCTATTACCGTGAATAGAAAAACGAAAAAATGTTTGATTGCTTTACATATATCTGCGATTTCAATGCAAGTGATAAAAGTTTAAGAACAGATTCATATTCAAACACTTTTCTTCGGTAATCAACTTACCATCTACATTAATTATTGGTTAACTAACCACGCAGACAGATAGATGCTAAAAACGCCATTTTGACGCATTGGAGGCGAAAAAAAGAAAAAAACAACGCTTAATAACTCGCTCACTCAACAAATGAAAGGAATGAACGAGTTTTAATGCGTTTAACTTTGGGTTGACGCATTTTAACGGACTGAAAGAACATATTAAGGCAAGTGACATATTGTAACGCATTCAATAGAAGAATCAAACAAATGAATGCATTTTAACATGAATAATCGTCCCTTTTAGGGCGTTGATAGAAAAAAATAAATTGCAGGATAATCGCTCGTTCTAACTGATCTATATAGTATTCTACAATAGCAAACTACATTTGTAGTAAGGTAAACAACTATAAATTCATTAATGGTAGGCACTTCCACTTTAGTTGAGTACTAAATGATAATATAGATTTATGAACAGCAGGAAATACAAGATCAGCTCTAATTCAAAAAGCAAGCTTTTAGATCAAAGATTTGTAATGAATAAGTTTTAATTGATCAATGTGATACTACATAGAGTACGTTTCTGCATCGGTAATGGTGTGGGTGTGTGGAGTGGATGTGGGGGCCTTTTCTTCTATCACCACCCATACCCAAACTCACACCCACACACCCACACCGTTTATGAAATGACGCATCTCTGGACCGCAAAACAGAAGAACTCTTTTCAACTTAAATGACACGCCACTTTTTTCAATGCTATTATAAGCATTATAAGGCCTAGAAGAAAATTGAGTATTGTTTTTTTAGACATATTTTTTAATTGAAACTTTGTTTCACAGGAGCCACAATCTAAATTTACTATAAAATCTAATCGAAAGGGAGTATTGTTGAGGTTTCAAAACAAAATATATAAATGTAAAACACATTGCCACAGATTAGCCCATTTGATAGTGTTCAGCTACTCATGAGGAGAGCGTCATATTCTTTCATCTGAAAAGACTTGTTTCTATTACAGTCCAAGAATACACCATTTCATAGAGGCCATTATAGGGTTCAAAATATTATTTAGTTACATAGTATTGAAACAATGTCAACAATTTATTTTTCTCAATGGATGCTTCATAGAGAATTGAATAATAATTTTGGAAAACCTTCTGCAAAACGAATAAAAACAAGATATTCATGTACATATGAAAATGACTCTCCTTTTTCAATGACATTTGAAATCCTAGATCTTGTCGAAGTTTGCTTTGATTTTTGCTTGTACAAAATTCACAAACTAGAATTCCCTTAGATGAATCGATGTGCTCTTTCACTGGTGTGAAAATTTTGCATTGCGTGCATATTACATTCGTGTTGCACATATTAGTATAAGCAGATATTTATTCATGGAAGTTTCCAATTCTATATTATTTTCGCATAAAATTATGTATAAGTTTCTTGCTGATGTAATTCTGTATTGCATCGAATATATCATAGAATTATATACTTAATCTGGAGTAAAAAAAAGTTTTTCGATGCTTATCACAAGAATAAATTTCTGTTCGATTCACTACATTCAACATTTGATTAAACATCTTTTGATTAGAATAGGTTTTTACTGTAATGTATTATTATTGTGACATTTCAAGCAACATTTTAAAATTCCTCATCAAATTGATCAAAAAACAGTGATGCCATGGAGAGGAGGTCAGCCTGATACTCCTGAAAATCTATGCGATATTAAGTTTGACTGTATGGTCAAATGACTCCGATAGATAGCATCAATAAAATGCTTTCTTTTTATGCAAGTTTTTGCATCCTAATCAATCTTAGTATAACTTAATTAAAAGTAGTTGATCTGATATTTTTTATTTGAAAATGAAATTTTAGTTCATACGTTTCCTGTATCAACGAGATGAAGCCTTCTTGTGTAATGATTTACAGCTTACTATTTGCATCTCACATGTTTCGTTTTTGGGTATCAGTTTAGCTTTATCAATCGAAGTTGAAAATTTTATATCAGATCCGTTTGATTTCAAGTCAATGTGTATTACAGATGACTTGAAAACTGTAAAATAGGAGTCGAATAAATCTACATTTTCAAATCTAATATGTTTGTCGCTTTTGTAGTAAAAAAGAGATACGCCTTCTTTGGCACGAGTATCTATACATATTTACTCATGTAGCGTTCTTTCTTTTAGATTTGTGATATAATTGGTGTATATTATAAGTATAGTGTATCAGTAGTATAGAATTTATAAGTTGTAGTTAGAATACAGACTACAAATGGATTCTCGAATTTATACACTTGTGTAAAAAGTAAATAATAGTTTTAAATCACATAGTATCTTATCAATTTTTTAATTTGTCTGTTAGTCAATATTAAAAATAATTAACTATATTACCCCTTAACAAACATTCATCTCAATCACACTCACAATCAAATAAGAAAACGATCGTTTTATCTTCATAGAAAAGATATATAACTGGTATATAGAGCATTCTATTCGTCGATTTATTTTGAGTTTAATAGATAATGCTTAGTTAGTACTGAAAGACTGACAGTTTTTATTGCAGTAAATAGTGACTCATTCTATATTGTATCGAAGTAAAATAATCAAGTCATCATTCAAATTAAGTAGTATTCACTCGAAACTAAACACATACGACATATAATAGGAGGAGAAGAGAGAAAAGCTTTATTCAGATGATACATGTTCAAGTTATTTGCATAAAACAAATTTTTAAAATTTTGATTAATCCTAAACTCAATTAAATTACTTTTTTCTATTCAGTTTTTAATACTAAATCAGAATCAATCACTTCTGGACGGCTTAGAAAATCAGAATACGACAAAATAGAGAAGTGTTGAAAAAACAAAGAAACGACGTTTGGTCATATTCGTCTGGATCCATGATTTGACTTTTTAAAACAACCTACAAGTGAGCGAAAAATATAATTCACTCGGATCTTTGTATTTTATGAACTTTACATTTAAAATGGATCAATTTACAGGCAAAAACAAATGATTAGTGTTCTATTTAGGGACGAGTAAAGACGAAAGCAAATGGTGTTAATCAAAACTTCAGATTTTTTTCCCTCATGGAATATCCTAACTTATCAATTATTCTTGGTTTTTCACTTAACACAATGTTTCTATAGTAAAACAACTACACGAAAACGCGCATATTCAAATTCCTCGATCTTCAGAAACACTTGGTAAAGCTACCTAAGAAGTCTTTAGTTTTGGGAAAATATAGTTTCAATCATTCATTATAGGATTAAATAGTCATAACGGTAGCTAATCTTGTCTACTGTTGAAATGATTTTTCTTCTGAAATATTCTACTTCATCTCTGACTACATGAAATATACAACATTAACGAGTGAGTCATAAAGAATTTCGTTGTTAGTGCTTTCAATTGATTAAAATGGCTTTCTTTATGCCTCGATCCAAAAACTATGTTAAATACAATAGTTAAAAAAAACTGCAAAACAAAGATGACGGATTTATAAATAAGAAAGAGTGATCAACGACGCTAACTGAATCAGTATTTCACACTTTTGACCTTACATCACTTAGCAATTGACTCGGCTCCTTGTCTTTTAGCTTTAAATCGAGCCGAATAAAAACAAGAATTCTTTTTCTAGGCTCCATTAATGATAATTAAAAGTAATTGGTTTCTTTTTAATTCATTTATAGTTTGTGTACTACCAAAAGATTATCATATAAACTCCTGCTCCTATAATAAAATATTCTCTATCAAAAGAAATCCTGAAGGAGCAGATGTAGATGCATGTCTGAGAGAGTAGTAAAACCAACATTCACATACTGCTCACTTCCACCAACACTCAATATTTAGTGTATTATGAGAAAATGTTGCATATTACATGACTGTATTCTGCAATTGATTTGATAGCATTCTAAGAATCTTTTCTTTAGAGAGTCATTGATTTTTCGAAACTTAATTGTAACAATTTTAACGTGCAGTTAGTTAGAGCTAATTGTAGGATTTTTACTTCGCATGCATCAAAATGTATTTTCCTAGAAACAACATAAAAACAGAAAAAGTATTTCAGGAGAGACGTGCATCCTTCGAAAACTTGACTTCACACAAATTCGTGTGTGACTTTTTCAATTTTTTTATTATCATAAGACAAAAAGAATAGAATCTATTGACTTCAAACTTATCTTCATTTCTTTCAATTCTCTTAAAATGACAAACGAAACGCATTCCTTTATGTTTTATGTTTCAATAGAAGAAAGACATTCCAATCAAATGTCCTGTTACTTTGTAATTAGAAACAATTAGTTGAAGCAACACAACAATATGCACTCATTATACATCATTCGATCCCTAAAATTTTTTCTCGTTGTCCACTGTTTAAGCCATTTCAGTGAATTTGCCGAACAAACCCGACCCGTTCTTAAAAAAAAAACTCTCAAAAATATGAAAATTTAGCAATATGATTAAAAAGGAAACGGGTTATTAACTCAGAAGGTGTTCACAAAGATCTGAGGTTTTCAATTCTGCAAGATAACTTATGATTCTCATGTGATCACTTAATCTAGCATAATACTTATCTTACCTTTCTTTCTTTGAATAAGGGCAAGTTGATCGGTCAAATTCTTAATTGTTTTATTACACTTTTCTCGTTCATACAAAATGGTGTGCTCTAAATAGAAAAATATAGAGATCTGAGAGTTTTATTCGCAATCGTGAATGCAGAATCTTTTAGCCATTATCAAAAACTATATCAGCAAGGCTATATCCTTGACGGATTTTTATTAAGTAATAAAACAATGAACCCTGTCACATTCCAACACTGTGAACGTGTTGAGAAGGGTCTGTCTGGGTCCTGTTAAGAGGACATCATGAACGAAAATTTCACATCCTTGAAAAACAAATGTGGATCCTAATTAGTGTGACTTTCTTAAAAATCTAAGAATTCAGTATGAATGTTTCAAGGTGTTTTTATATGGGGCAACAAAACGATTGATCACATGATTTTGTGCATTATGACTGCAAATCTGTCAAAGAATCTCACCAATATTTACATCTGAGATGCAGACGAGATTATATTAGATTTCAGGGACGGCAGAACGTTTTCAACTGTTCTGAGGCCCACTGGATGTATATCTTTTATCTAAAAGCCTTTGCGTATTGCTTTGGCATTAAGTCGACTGTAATTCAAGAAGTAAACCCGTTTTGAACTATAATATCATAAAAGAAAAGATGAGCGCTCAAATCGAGTGTAGGGTATGAGCGTGGGTGTGGATGTGAAAATGTTTTTCTTTGCAGATAGACCCATACCCACACCACATCCTCTGACGAATAAACTATTTTGATTTTCATAGCCAAAATTCTTCTTTCTCACTTCTATTCTTGTTTTTTCATTGTTATTACTACATCATTGTCTTATATAAGCGGGATATTTTAATATAGTCATAGACTATTCTATCAAACTATTTCTAGATAATCAGCTGAATTTTAAACTTGCATGACTCGTTTGTAAAACCAATTTCTGTCACTATAGACTACTCCTATTTTTCATTAGTCATATGTTAGAAATGCTTACGATAGTTGTATGAGAGATGACTACAAACGATTACAAGTTTTGACTGTGTGAAAATTATTTTTCAGGCTATATAACAAACAGCAGAGGCTTAAAGCGACCCCTTTTTGGACCCAGAATGTTCAAATCTTTTCTGTTTTGTTTTATCTGCTCTACATGTGCTTGCAAGTGCCCTCTATCTATTGGTAACATTTTGAGAACTCAACTACAACTCTAAAGCAAAAGTAAGATCACAAAGATAAACCTATTTCTGTAGAAGAAAAGTACGGTTTTTTTCTTTCGTGGTTTTCTAGAAATCAGATTTTTCAGAAGATACCTTCAAAATCACACCTGTCTCTCAGGCATAGTACATTCGATCAGGCTGACGCTTTAGCATGGTTATTTTTTTTTTGTTTTGAAAATTATTGTACCGCTGAGTTTTGGCAGGCCTCATGAGACAAATACCATTCAAAACAATATGCTCTTTTTAGGGTACTCTTCGTTTTTGAGCATTTTTATTCGAATGATACGAGACAGAAAGAAATCAAAAAAGTAGCCCCCTGAAACAATGTCGTGTATCTGTAGAAAAAGTTTCAGCTCAAATAAACATACTCTCTCAGAGAAATGGGGGCAATTATGGGACCCTTTTTTCTACCCTTATGACTTCTATATTCTCGTGAAAGAAGCAAGGAGAATTTTGAGTCCATGACAACTATTGCTCTACTCATTGAGATCTATCTACTCTGAAAGTTTCAAGGTTTTCTGAAGAGCTGTTCTCGATAAACCTTGGAAAGAAACGGGGTCTTCTTAAGGCTCCTCTGTATGTATTATGATGTGGCTTGTGACTAAGATACAATATTAGTCGTGAGAGTTTGAATTCCAAATAAATTCTTGAATAAAACCTCAAATAGGAGTATTTTTGAAAAAACTAGACAATACTTGTTTCCCGTCTTTGCTCGAAATACTTCAAAATTCTTGAAAACTAGCCTATTTTTAGACACTTTCCACAGAATTGCTCATTAAATTCTCGAGAATGCTTTTTGTCGAAGATTTTTTAGATTTCTCAGAGTTAATTGGTCGATTTTTTACTTTCACAGGATTTTACCGATGGATCTAAGAGATCAATGAAGGTGTGGCTATTGTGAAGCTTCTTGTAGTATACTGTATACAATATTTTCATTGTAATTACTTATAGGATACTAAATAATTTTCTCTTAGAAATATGTCGGCTTTTTTCGACTCTATTCAATAAAATATGAGAATGTCTTCTCATATGCAAAAACACCAAAATACTTGAACTTGAAAGCAAATGTCTTCGTTCGATCTCCGGTCTTATTAAGGAATATTTTTGTGAAGTACATATTAAGTACTAATTGTAATAGAGCAAAATTTAGGTTCGTTTCACTCAGTATAATCCTCTCAAGACTACGAATGCAATCAAGATATCAAATAACTTTCAACTCTGTCAGAGTCAGAATTGACATTCTTGTCTTTATTCAACTCACTTTCTCAGCCAAGTTCTCGACACTTATTTCATCCATTTCTCTCACGTTATTCGGTTGAGCATATTCACACCTAATAGTATGTGAACTTTCTATCTTTCTAGTATTTATATAAGCGTTACTTTTTAAGACGCCAGTTAATCATTCGGAGAGTTATCTATCGATAACGAGACGAAACATGTGATCAAATACATCGGTTTCATTTCTGACTGAAACACGACAGCTTTTCGCAGAGTTTGTCAAAGTGGAAAGCAAAACCACAGATGCAGTGTTTCATTGTAATTGACTGTACTCGTCTATGAACACAGAAAGACATCAAAAGTAGGAGAAGAAAATCGATTTCGGTTTGATGAATGGCAATCTGACTAGACAGCAAATGTTCATCGATAAAAAGTCTAATTTTACAGATTTCATTCATTGAGACTTATCTCTTTTAGAACCCACACTTTGAACACTAGATATGTGACATACGACTCGAATGGCATCGATATTCAACTCTATTAGTTTCAGAAAGTTATCATAATATGACATAACTTTTGATGTTTAGAGTTTTTTAGAGTAGAATGAGGTTAGATTATTCTCTTTCGTAATTGACTGTGTTCAAGCTGGATTAGATTCAAAATTTACATTTTTTTCTTGAATAAATGAATGTTCACGGAAATAAATCAAAAATGATTTGTTGTAATGCTATGAATGGTTTCTCATCATAATCACAATGGAAATTTTCCCAACTAATGACAAATCAGCTATCTATTTCATGAAAGTTATCCAATTTCAATGCATGAATGTAGAGACTTGTCTGCAACAGATTCCCTCTTGTATTACTTACTTGTCCAGAGATAAATGACTAATGAAAAGCTCAACAGAATCAGAATACTGCTGATAAGTAAAATCCATCGATGAGTGTTCAAAAGTCGTTTGAATATTCGATGAGTCCATCGAGATTCATGACTGTGCTCTTCCATTTCACTATGCACAGATAGTGATGAATTCGGTGGTTTATTTTCGAGATTTAGATCTGTCATCGAGGTCGAATGATCTCTAGTCGAATTTAGATCAGATGAAATACGCATCAGTCCTGAAAGAAAATTTAGATCGTAAACACAATAAGGCCGTCTATTGATACGAACTGGTTGAAGCCATCTTTTCCTCATCGTCGTTGTCAAATAAAAGAATATCTTGAAGTGAGCAACTTCGTTGACTAAAATGTTTCAATGCTAATTGATATTCTGAAAAAAATAACAGAAAAAGCTCGTTAAATGTGAATCTATATAAGGAACAGATGACACGAACCTTGAAGCCGTTTCGCAGCATCATTACAATGTATTTTCTTGAATGCTTTAATAAGGTAATCACAATCTTGATTGCTAATTATTGCCTTTTCGAAAAGAGACTCTAGTACACGAAGTGTTCCACTAAGTGAAGGATCGTCGCGCAAATATCTGGGAATGTCTTCGCCAAGAAGAAAAACAAAACGATGTCGATCATTGTCGGAGAGAAGATCTTGTATTTTGAGCAGCAATGCTCGAAAATCAAATTCTCCACTCATTTAATAAAGAAAAATCACTGTCTATAAAATAGTCATATAACATCAACTGATATACATTTTTACTCAGATCAATTATTCAGCTATGTCTACGATGCGTACAACTTATATAAGACGATACTACGTAATGTAGAAGAGAAAAATAGTAGAAGAATATATGTTACCATTTGTTTTTGCATCTCGTGGAAAAAACAACACACAAGATGGATAACATGCTGTAAGGAAAAGAACAAGCGTCGAAGCAATAAGAACTTGACTAACAAGATTGTCTAAACTCAACACTAGTTATATACTAGCGTCTGCACATCGTCGACTCTTTATATTCATGAATCTTCATGTCGACAAGCTGCATTGTGTGAACAGCTATTCAAAGTTATTTTCTCTTGATGTTTTTGACCAAAGAGTGTATTTTGAGTTGCTTATTACGGTTAGAAGTACGCTGCTACATTCATCTCTTCTCTTTGCCTATTCTGAATCTCATTGCAGTCGTGGATATCAAAGAGAAAAATCTGCTGAGACAGAACAAATAAATGTTATGTGAATTCGAGGAAGAAAAACAAACCATCATAGAACGAAAAAAAATAACAAACTACTTCTCTAGTTTTCTAACTCTTTCTTATGTAGGATACAAGAGCGACATCATTCTCTAATCTGTCACAATACGACAAAGGTAAATTTCACAGAGAAAAGAAATAAGAGTTTGGGGGAAATTTTCTTGGCAGCTGACAACTAGAGTCTAGGGAAATCCCAGTGAGATAAGTCAAGATGAATTTCATTACTTGGGGTATCGAAAAAAGTTGAATCAATTTTATACACATAAAAATTATGGAACAATCTAGCAAAGATTTTTTAATAAAAAGTAAAATGCAACGAGCTGACACTTGAAATGGTGTCAACAGTGTCACACGAATAACTAGATAGAAATATTGTACCTACTTTGTAAAGTGTCCATCAATGTATTACAGTGTAACAATATCAAATATCACTATCTAACAGATTTTGATTGCTGTCGGCTATTGTTGGTTTTCTTCCTTTTTTTTCTTCCTATGTATTTAAATTGATGAATATTTTTAAAGCTTGTTAAAATGAATAAAATTGAATTGATTTCAATAGACTCTAGTACATGTCATGCGGGTGTGGGATGTGGGTGTGAGTGTGGGTATCGATATGCATCTTATATGAACCTACTCCACATCCACTCACACCCACACCCACACCCTGATGAGTTCCATTTGGGCAGTAAAGTTCAGCCTTTAAGTATGAAAACAACTGAGATAGTGAAGTTCACTGTTGTTATCTATTTTTCAGAAATTGAAAGCTGTAATTGTAATTACTGGTACAATTGATCTTGTGGCAAGTGAAGATTATGCCTATGTGATTCGAAATGGAAACGCAATAATGTCTAAGGTAGTTGGAACGAGATGTATGTTGTCTTCATCGATTGGTGCATTTTGTGGTGCAAATGAGAATAGAATCTTAGAGGAAACTGCCACAGCTGTATCTTTCATGGGATTAGCTGGTGAAATTGCTTATGAAAGATTGAAGAAAATGGATGATGATGCAGGACTGGGTACTTATCATACATTTCTTATTAATGCAATTAGCAATATGAATTGGGAACTATTGAAAATTGGAATGAAAATTGAACTAAAATAGCTTGAGAAACTTTTTCAAACTAAAGTACTCTCTTTTATTGCTTAGTACGCTTAAACTTAACTTCAAGAAATAAAATTATCTTCTGAGTAGTAGTAAACTGTTTCTTCTATATGAACTCAACATTTCTTTGTTGCCTAAAGGCTGACGGACAAATAAGATTCTAGTGTTTTCAGACGAACAGTAACAATCCTGATTTTAACTTTTGGTTATAAATGTTGGAAAACATTTTGTCAAAGAAATAATTACCAGTGTTAGAATGGTGAAGCTTCTGCGAAGATAATCTGTGGAATCTACTTAAAAACTACTAAAAAGCATTGTAAATATCATAGCATGATTTTGAGCACCTACTGATTGAGTTATTATTCCAGTTAAGTGTTGAGTTGGTGCTGTTTCTCAAAAAGCTTCGAAAAATGATTATTGATGGTCAAAAAATTGTCTTTAGCCATTTTCTTATCGACTTTTTGCTTTGCAAATGAAGACAATCAATTCAGTATTTCTTGTGTGAGAACATTGGATTACCGCAAAAACAGTAAAGATTATTTGGAGTATGTGTTGTGTTTTAGAAAAAGCCTAACCTGGAGATATCGACTCACGAAGTTGTCTAAACAATATAATAAAGACTGCATCTACTCAAAGATTTGAATTTTCAGTGTACGTCTACCTATCCTGTTAATATCTTTATGTACGCTCGGAAAGTTGATCCTTGGTTCGAACTGTTTCTACAGATCCCATCTTATACTTTTATGGAATGCTAGATCAGGGATGGGGATTGAGCGTAACATAGTTGCTCTTCATGACGAAAGGAATGCTCTATCAACCTGAAATTTCTTCTAAGAATAGATCTCTATGGTTTCTATCCAGAAAGAAAATTTCATAGCTCTATTTTGAGTTTGTCATATGATATAAATCCTCAAGCTTGTTGAAAATCGTCACTTTTGCTTGTGTTTTTGAAATTCAAAGCATAACAATGATTTAACTGATCAAGCTGAACCCTCATTCAAGGTAAAAATTGTAAATGTATAGATATGCAAACAATTCAGTTCGATCAATCAAGTTGTTTGTGAGATATTCTATCGATACCGGACTCTTTTCTTCGATCACGTGCTTTTAGGGTGTGAATGTGGGTGTACTGGTGTAGGTATGGGTAATGGCATTGGACTCGGTCATTATTCGCTTCTATCCACATCCACCCTATACATAAATATATCAAAAACACAAATATGTATATATATATTTCGTTTGCCTATATTTGAATTTAAAAAAAAACATGAAATAAACTAATATAGTAAAATCAAATAATACAGGATTGGAAATAATATTATTCAAGGTGAGTACTGCAGCAATTTTAAATAGAAAATATCATGAATTTTATACCACATGAAAACCTGTGAAAATGGGGTTTACTGGTATTAAATAGTAAAAGTTTTGAGAATTTTCATTTATTAAACTTTCAAAAATTATGACTTTTTACTGACATAAAGTATGAAAAAAACTGTTTATCAGATAATGTTCGAACTAAATATGTTACAAAATGGCTTACTGTTTCATTATTTAATGAGTACAATCAATAATTAGTATGGCGACGATTAGCATTCTTTATTGCACGAAGTTGAGTTGGATACGAACACAATAGAGTTTCAAATAACTCAGTATCTGTTTTCATGTTAGTTGGAACAGTAGGAATGTGCATTTTGAGTGTGCCTTCAAGATATTGATTATATTCAGTTTCTGATAACATTTTTTTTTAACTTCATCCTTGATTATTGATCCAATATGTTCTGCCACATATCATTACTCCAAAACTTGATGTTACTGTCTTGAATCAAATGTTGGATTCTATTTGCTCGCATACATGGTACTTTATCACGAACAAATATATCTTCATCAGGATCAATAACATTTTCTTCATTGTTTAAGAAAGGGAATGCGTTTTAAGTCAAACTTATACCACAAAAGTATTGACCGGTCCAAGATTCACTATTATCTTTGATAATCCAAAGTAATCTTTTGCAAGTAAACAGGATTAGATGTGAGTGTGGACGAAGTAACATCCACATCCTCAAGATAGTTTTCTACGAATGTTTTTTGATAAGTCTTTTGAGAAATTTCTGATAATGCATGGGTGTTAGAAAAATGAGCAGGACAAAGAAAAAGATTGCCATCTGTTTGTTACAGCTATTTGGAAGATGTTACAAAATAAAAAAAAAAAATAATCACAATCAACTTACAGATCTTTTGTATTTTCAATGTTTTATAAAGAAAGTTTCTTAATCAAATTTAGAATTTCAAACGGTTAATAAAAGATATACTTCACTGATGGATGATGAAATAATTCGAAAATTTTATGATAATGATAGAAATACTCGAGTATTATGTCTCAACGAGTGAAAGAAAATTTATAGTTCTAATAATAAATATGACTCCTAGTTGAATCACCTTTTTATATACCGTTTATTAAAAAAACTCAATAAGATCATTGTCGGTTCTTGATATGAATGATGTGTAAGATATAAGCCAAGTCAAATGAGAAAAATGTAGAAGATTTTGGCTAAGAAAATATTTAGTTTTAATTCATCGTGATTAATTCTTGAAAACAAATAGGTTATTTCGACAAAGAGTACAATAATATATGTTTTCGTTGAACATCATTGCCACTTATAAACAAATTCGATCTATGGAAAATGAGACATGTGAAAACGCAATGTTTAAAAATTTATCTTAAAATAAATCGACATTATGTATTCTAGAGATGAACGAGGTAACAAATAGTTGCCCAGTCAACATTGCTTAGTTTAAGACTCATCATATTACTTCATCTCCCTACGCACATAAAAAATTATTTTCGAAGACCTTCTTATCTTAAATATTCAGTCAATCACTATTGTGACTACTCTGCGTCATGAAGTTAGAAGATATAATCGAGATAAATATAGCCGATTTCGAAATAGAAAATCAGACAAACATTGCCGTAAAAATCAATGTCAATCATTTACCTGTTTTGGGCTGAGCATGAAAACAAAGAATTATTCAATCGTACAGGACTCAGCTAGTACATCCTTATTTAAGCAATATTTGACTAATCGTATTAAGGAAAAATGTTGATGGTAATGTAAATGATGAGCTATCATAGTTATGTATATTTGCTTGATCTATACTATTACAGGTGAAAAACTATGTCATCAAGCATTCTTGGCATTAAACAAAAATATTGATTTTTCTTCAATAAATGTCCATTGAGATCAACAACATACATAAAAATTCAGCAATATCAATTCATCACGACTCTCTCATAAATATTATTTTATATACAATTATCTGAAAAGTTCGCATAGTTGATATTCTATAATATCGTATAAGAATAAATGCTACATTTATTTCATGTGTTTAATGATATAAGCAGTTTGCATGGCCGTTGACAATATGTGGCTGCTAGCGAAGATTATTACATAGATTTTCTGAACCACTCTATAGAATAAAATGGTCTTTGGCAAACATTTACAATGCAAAAATAACCGAATCCTGTATTATCTAGGAATTAAAATTTAACTTTTCTTTGATGGTATGAATAGAGATGTACATTATACGTTGAACAGGAGTTAACAAAATCTTTTTAAATCAGGTTACAGGGCATGAGAGGAATTACCTAGAATATCTTTAAGTAAAAGAATTCTCGAGATAAGAAGTTGAATATTACAGAAAAAATGAAAAGATTTTCAAAAGTATAGATAATGTGGAGAATGCTGAATGTATCGTTCGTTCTTAACTAGCGTCACTGCAACGAAAACATGTAAATATTAATAATAATTATTATAATAATCGTTGAAAT
Source organism: Rotaria sp. Silwood1 (assembly GCA_905250075.1). Lineage (NCBI taxonomy): Eukaryota > Metazoa > Rotifera > Eurotatoria > Philodinida > Philodinidae > Rotaria > Rotaria sp. Silwood1. Next base: position 159,806 of record CAJNOP010000465.1, read on the forward strand.
CACTACGCTCTGGATCTTGCCTTGGTTTCTTGTGATTTCTGCACACTTTCGTTACTTGTCGCTATCACTTGCTCTTTTATTCTAACAATACTAATCTTGTATACATACAATGTTATACACCACTGTGTATATCACTCACACGTGTATATATCGTTGTTTAATCTTACTCTCACCATTCGCTATCATCAACTGAATATATTCTTCATTCTTCTCTTTACTCTTTCACCTTAACCTTCTCATGAAAAGAGAACAATGTGAATATATACAGGATGTAATACAACGATTGCACAAGTGTTGACAAAGGACAATGTAAAACAGAACAATTACAATGGTAATGAAGAAGTATTGAACACTATGAGCAGTACTATGTATAGATATGAGGATGACATCATACTACAATGATGTAGAATAAGAATGATACAGTTCAAGGATTACAAGTGATATAATGTAAAGATGGTGTGAAATAAGAGTAATATAACGTAAGGATGATATCACATACATGTGATAGTGTATACAATGTAAGGATGCTATAAAATAAAAGAGATGCTATGTAAGAATGATATACAATACAAATGATAAAATATTATATCGGTGCATCTCTTGGCACAGTCACTACTTATGAATAGGAAGAGATGCAAACTTATATGATACTGTCATACAATTTCTGAAAACCAATCATTATGAAAGATAGTCGACATTTTTCTAGTTAAAGAGTACTATTCCTGCAAAAATAAAATTTTTGGTGAAAATGAGTCAGCCAAACGATGATAGAAGCAAAAAGAAAATTGTATGTTATTCGAAGAAGATCCACATGTATGTGACCTATTTGAATCAGTATAGACCCTCGATAATCAAACTATTAGAGTAACTTGCCTTAAACATTTTTTAAAAAGATCAATATTGATCCTGAATGCAACTGAGAAAAACAAACCTTCTGTTATTCTGTAAGAACTTTGAGCATTCTATGAATAAAACAGAGAATCGTATCCAAATGAAATTTTTATCAATCGATTCGGTTCTGATCTACATGATTCTAAGGAATTTAATTACTCAATGTCACAAAAGAAAATGGCTCCTATTTATCGTCATGTCTAGTAATTTTTCTGGATTAACGTTGAATGCTTTCAATTTGTTTGCAGAATTTTCAATTGGAAAATCTTTTGAGAAAATAATATATAATTATTTGAGCAAATATTTTCAGAACTGTTAATCATGTGTAACTGAGATTGAAACAAATACTCACGCCAAAGATACAAGAGAAAAAACTATCATGCGCTCAATTTTGTCTCAAGCCTGTGATACATTACAGAAAGAAGCGAAAGATATTATTATAAGAGCATGAAATGTAATTACAAAGAGCGACACTGTTGTATTTACACGCTATACGCTAATGAGAGAACGAATAATAACTTAACCTTTGTTTTTCATTCGACGTGGCAGCCATTCATTAGACGATATTGTTTAAGTATTGGAAAGAGAAAGCAACGAACGAACACGATTGAAGTAGACAGTATACATCAGGTAGACGAAATACTTACTGCACATGGATTCCATGACTTTTCTACTCCTTTTCATTTTGTCTTTTGCTACTGATACATGTAATGGTGACACGTATTCATTCGTACGATTCTACGAAAATATGGCTGAAGTTAGTCAACCTCTTGGGACTCTACCTCTCGAGTTCACAAATAATCAGTGGAACTATATTCGATCCGATTCTATCGTATTGTTAGGTTCTCATGTTAATGTTACCTCAATGACAATTACTGAAAAGAGGAAATCACTTGATGGTACTCAGATCTATGTTCGTTCTCCAATTTCATCCGATGGAAATGAAAGTAAATTTGTTAAAGGAATACTTCTCAATGAGAGCAGCAATACGATTAAAATACAAGATGAGTCAATTAGTGACAAAGATCTTTTCCTCAATAACGTACCAACTAATCATATTCTTTATCTTGAAGAATCACCCAAGACTAAGTTTTATGTTAACTTTACATATGATGCATTACATGACGAGTTATTATGCGTAAGTTACCTTCGATTTGATCTTAATTGGATAACACGCTATGAACTTAATTTGTATGATGATACCAGTGTACTTACTGCCATAGCTAAAATTAGGAATGATGGTGAATCGGCAGTATCAATTGGGAGGGCTGAAATTATCGGTGGAGACATCAATTTGAAGATACCCATATCTGTACGACAAACACTATCGAATCATGCTGAGGCACCTGAAAATTTGAAGTCACCGAGTACGAGAACCTCACTCCTCATGGCATCAAAACTACTCACTGTCGAGCAAAGTGAAGAATCATACGGTGTTTATGTATTCAATATTGACAAGCCATTTTCGATCGATGCCAAGACTACGTTTCTCTTACCCATGTTTCGTGCTCAGGTCACTGTCGAACGATTTGCGTTGATCTCAAAGTATTTCTCAACTTCGTTGAGTACTAACAAAGCTCAACGTTCATATAGAATTACACCCGATCGATTTCTTACGCGTGGCAAGTGAGTACATGCTTTTAAAATACGAAATATACATCATTGTCTTCATTCGTTCTCAGTTGTATCTTGCGAGAATTGAATCGACTTGTTGGTGAAACCTTACTACCCAATTTAGCTGCGAATGCCAGATATGAGTTTTCAGTTGGTGAAGATGCTGATATTGTTTATAAAGAAAATTTGACCTTAGTCTCGTCAACACCCGACCTTAAAGAAGAAATAGTGGAACATTGGAACCTTGGTCATCATTATGGATCTTCGCAAGTAAGAGAGAACCAACTCACTCGATCATTATATACCGTAAATTTACAAGTGACCAACTTCAAAAATCGACCAATCACTCTTGAATATGTAAACAAAATCAACTACTATGATGGAAAAGTAACATTGGAAACACCTAACAAATATGGTTTCATCCAAGATGATTCATCGATCAAATGTAACATAACGCTGATTGAGCAGGACAATAAAATTTATTCGTATAATGTTGAACTACTTCATTAGAACAAAAACATATATGCTTGTGATTCGTCTTTGTTAATCAAGTTGTATTGTTATTTTCAAAAATTAGAATTTATTAATATATATTCTAGTATATCATTTCAATATATTCAACATGCACAGTATAGAATAGAATAAAACTAGTGAGAACTCGTGCATATTATACACGGTGGTTTCTTTTATCATAGAAAGCAAGTTTGTCGTGAGAATGAGGAGATTCTCGGCGATATATTAAAATTCTCATTTCTGTTCTATTAATACAGTTTATTTTCATAGTTTTTATTTTAATTACAAACGACAAATTTAAAAAATTTTGAAAATAATGTTTTTAGTTTTATTTTTTCTTCTTCAAGGGCTTGTACTTTGACGAACGGTTTAGAACGAACTCTTGAAAAAGCAATGTATAGTTGTCCAGAGCTTAATACTAATCGTGGAAGAAGTAGTTTTAATAGATCAAATGGGTGTGGGTGTGGGTGTGGGTGTATGTAAACAGGGTAATAACATCGAAACC
>CAJNOP010000466.1:0-13801 GCA_905250075.1 Rotaria sp. Silwood1
GCTTATTCTGATGTTCGATTATCCTGAAAAACAACTATGGTCTACAACAGATTTTTCACTTTACATATTTTGTATTAGTTTAATGAGGCAGGAGAGCATATGTGAGTTCCACATTTCAGCCCCACAGGGGCTGCGCTGACAAGCTTTTTTTTTAAATTTTCATCATTTTTATTTAGATCTCCTCAGACTTTGCTACTTCAGACTTACCATCTCAATCTGAATAATGCAAATGTTGTTTTAGAGATCGGAAATTTTGAATCGAGAAAAGTTATTTTTTTGAAGCTGATAACTAGGGATGCACCATTAAACAAAACAATGTAAAAGTTCTAATTTGCCTAGATCGAAACAGCTTGATATTGACTATCGAATGGTCGAATTTTCGACCGAACTGAATGGACAACGTGTTCAGTATTTCATTTCTAAAATGTTAAGCAAAATTTCACATTGTTGACTGTAATGGTGGTCGCTCGAATTTAGCATCCATTCTTGCTTGCTTGGTTTTGCTTTCGAAGTGAGAAAACTGCAAGTCTCTATCTCATTCATATGAAACACTATTCACAAGACTAATACACTTCTTTTATTTTGAAACAAAGAACGAATACAATACAGATTTTTCTTTTACATTGAATAGCTTGTAATATATAAATTCACATCATGACTACTACTAACATTTACATACGAATCCTGACTACTTTATTTGTTCTATTATTTGCCTGAATAGCATGAGGAGCCACACGTAGATTCTCTCTCCGAAACCATTTGCGATAGATTTCAGGCATGCCAATCAGACAGGCAAATGGATGCAATACACCAATGAGATAAAATAGATAAAAAAAATATAACTGTTGAATAATCACACTAAGGCTTGTCGGGCCATTAATCGCTTGATAACATTGAACAAATCCAAATGGGAGATAACCACATGAGTAGAGAATAGACACAGGAAGAACTTGTAAGACCATCTTACGATGATGTCGCCATTCGACCACTCGTCGCATCCGGTGATACTTTTGCCAAAGAACACGACCCCATAGCCCCACATTCAGAATAACAATAAGAATAGATGGAACAACAGTGTGAGCAAATTGATCGAAGACACCCAACGCTGGAGGATCAAAGACAAAGCATAAACCAGCACAGACCACTTGATTGTAGTCGAAATGGTTTTCACATGGATGAATAAAAGCGACGTATGTATAGAAGAAAATGAGATATCCGAAGATGACAGCCAGAGGAACATAGTGCACGAAGAAACGCTTTCTTTGTGTATCGAGCAATTGATGTGGGTGAAAAATAAGAATATGTCGTTCAATTGATTGCCAAAGCATCAATATAGAAACGAGTGCATATAGAAGCAAGTCGATAAAATTCCAGATACGACAACAGGCATCAGTGCTGGGACTGACAATACCAGTGCGTAAGAAGTTGAGAATCATGGAAAGATCGACAATGACAGTAATGAGACCGACGAAAAGCAGAACAAGTGCAGCATGGTTGTGAAGTGCTCGTAGCGTGGCTCGATTGGATACGATATGATAGATTAAGCCGAGATAACAAGCAATCGACGGAATTTGAAGAGATAGTAGAACACTAAACTTAATATGACGACTCTCGACTGTCTCCATTGAGTGGAACGATTCTTATGTTTCTAGAAGTAAATGAATTTCTAATTTAGATAATTGGATATGTGCATCAAGTACTTCGCCATGCTAGTGTCAGCATTTGATACAGAAATGGATATTATGTTTAGTGATGCATTCGATACGTACTTAGGAGTCACTTTCTGCGTAAAAGCAAGATCTATTGTGAAATCGAGAAAAAACAAATACAAATTATGTCTAACTATTTCAATACAGACTTGCACGGCAACGTCACCACTGCATCATTCAGTCGAGCAAACTTTGCTTTTCTTTAGGAGACGCCAGGGTACCCATCACTATACATTATCCTGAATAAGTCAGATGATGTAAAAATTCTTATTACATATGCATCCAATCTTTCCATTATTTGGATGTATTTGGCTTCAATTTCAACTAGCACATGACAGCGCTTTCCTCCAAAAAGGTTGACGCTGCAGTTGGTTAGCATTTTAGCGATTTCGAACATAAAATAACTTAACAATAAGACTCGTTCTTCATGGATCGACAGAGTTTTTGTTTCTAGAGGATATGTGTTGAATTAACATGCAAGAAGTAGCTTATCATATTGTTTGATGACGAATATTCTGACAAAGTGAGACTTTTCCCGCACTATCACGCACTTCAGTCGCATTTGATAGTACCCGATGAGTGTGTAAATTACTTAATGCATGCAATTTCATAGAAGATTCCCAGTACTCGCCGGATTCCGTGAATTTTGAACTCATGGAACCCACGGAATCCATGGAACACACGGAATTCTCAAAATTCGCGAAATCCACGGAACCCAGCGACTCCACGGAATTCACAGAATCCACGGAATTCACGGAGCTCACGGAATTCGCGGAATCTACGGAACTCATGGAAATCAAGGAATCCACAGAATTCACAGAACACACGAAAATCACGGAATTCACAGAACACATGAAAATCACGGAATCCACGGCATCCACAGAATCCATGCAATTCACGGAATCTACAGAACTCATGGGATCCGGCGAATCCATGGTATTCACAGGATCGACGGAACTCACGAAATCCACAAAATCCATGGAATCCAAGGAATTCACGGAACCTACGGACCCCACGATATCCCTGTAACTCATGGAATCCATGAACTCATGGAATTCACGGAACTCACAGAACTCAAGGAATTCACGAAATCCACGGAATCTATGGAATTCACGGAATCCACAGAGGGTGTGCATGGGTGTGGCTGTAGCTCTGGCTGTGTGTATGGGATGTGGGTGTGGTTTTGATTTTTTGTGTGGGTTTATGTGGGTGTCGGTGCGGATGTGGGTGTGGTTTGGGCGCGGGTGGGTGTCGATTTCGGAATATAGAACAGGTAATAACCACACCCCCAGCCGCAGCTACACCCACACCCGTACCATCTGGTCCGAGTAAGCCGCTTTCTATGTTTATAGTAAGGGCAAAACACACTATAGCTGAGGTCATATGAAACACGATTCTCGATCACGTATCGGTCGGGCCGAACTACACTATGTTTTATGCTTACTATAAGGAAATAAGCTGTACTGAAATCTGATTGGTTGATACTATACACCAATCAGATTTCAATAGCGCTTTCTGCTCTTACTTTAAGGAGAAAACATACTGTTGTTCGGGTCATATGAGGGAGTGCTCTAGATAACCTGTAGATCGGCCCAAACAACACTATGTTTTGTCCTTAAAATATTGAAGAAAGTGGCTTCCTCGAACCTGATTGGTCGATTACAAACGCGTATCCATCGGTGAAGAAACACACGCTCATATGAGCGCTCATGAGCGTGAGCCGTACACTCCTACTTCATAGGGGCCCGTCATTTCCTAGAGTTTCCTGACTCCGTAGGGTTTCATGGTTTCCTAGGATTCCGTGAATTCCGTGGACTCCGTGAACTCCGTGAATTCCGTCAGTTCTCTGAATTCCATGGGTTCTGCTGATTCCGTGGATTCTGCGAATTTCGTGAGTTCTGCTGGTTCTGTGACTTCTGTGGATTCCGTGGGTTCCTCGGATTCCGTAGATTCTGTGAGTTTCTTGAATTCCATGGATTCCGTGAGTTCCGTTAACGTGGTATTACTTTGAAGAGTTCCTAGAGTTCAGAACTCACGGAATCCGGCCACATCTCTTTTCCAGGCACACAAGTTACCTTTTTGAGTGTTATCACGCATCTTGTATGATAATAGCAGCTAGTTTTGACGTTTCTGTATGGACGTGAAACAGTTAAGTGGGAACCACGATTAAGGTGTTTAAACGCGTTTTCAGAATACCTTATCTGTTTGGATCGTAAGCTATACGAACTTCATACGGCGGAAGTAATTGAAGATTGAAAATTTGAGAATAAAATTGATTAGATTGTTCTGAACTCGTCTTACCATATGAGAGACAAAATTAAGTCATTTAGTTGTTTATTAATCGAAGATCCCTTTGACAAATATTTTGCGATTCTCTATGATCAACATCAAACGAGTAGCAAAGCAGATTATTTAGCTCTTTATTTAGAGCAAACGATTTCACAATACAAATATTATGCATTGACCTTCATTCGGATCAGTTGAAAATAATTATTGCGTTGTTGTTTTCCAGATTTTATTGAAGAGATGTTTTCCGAGTTCATGATTATATATGAATAAATCGATCATATCGCCAAGTAGACTTAAAATAGGTAAAATGATGATTACTCGTTGAATCGTATGTGGAACGGTCGTATCGGTCCAGTTGATTGCTGCTATAATAGAGATAGGTGTCCAAGCACCTGCAAACATGCTAAACATGGGAAACATATGTTTGAGCAGATGTGCATCACGATGGCGATTAATTGTTCTCAATGAACTAGGGCTTATTGCTTGAATTCTGCGAGATGATTGAATAGTTAGTACGCACGATGATGATTGCGTTGGCAATTAGAATAAAAATCAATGGTAATACTACAATAATAATCAATGTATATATATGATAACTAAGTACGAGGCCCGTTATGAGACAATGCTAGAAATGAAATCAGAAGATTGTGTTGTAATCATGAATAAAATAAATGCACCTCTGAAAAGCAAAACATTATCATTGCTGATTTAGAAAAAGTGTTAATCTTCGATTGGCCATCTGTACACATCGAAGCATTCGATCGGAATAAACTGTCAAAAAAAATTTGTACCTGAAGGTCTGATTCAAACTTGGGCAATGGTAATGTCGCCGCAATGAGCCATTGAATCCCGATACAGACAACTATCCCTCGTTTTGTACAAAAAGAATGATACTTGCTCATAGATGATTGTGCAAAGTCGATTAAATGCAACAACACACAAGGCATAAGTGACTTAACAATTCACCATTGTTTGTCCATAAATTATTGGCAAACAACTTTGCGATGTCCATAGTATATTTGGATAAAAGTAACTCATTAAAAAATAGATCGTCCAAAATTTGGTGCAAATTATGACTGCCAAACACACATTTAGAGTCAACAAATAATTCACTTTGTGAAATCGATGAATACAACATATTGAAGATGCATAAATATATCTGCTAAGTAAAATTAAAATTAGAAGCGCAATGTATATAGAAACGAGAAGAAGTTCAAGTTGCTGTCTCTGCATTACGACATAGTGCTTATTTTCACAAATGATATCTAGAAAAAAAACGACAAAATGAGATACATGAGTGCATCTTTTTGTATTTTATGACGATGCTTTGGTCGTTCAATTATAAATACCCAGTGGGATACGCTTTTAACAAATGAACTTCGTCATTGACTGGTTAATGAACATCATTTGTCGAATGTCGCCTTACTTACCCGTAGATTGAACAACTAAAGATGGTTATGAAAATATAACATTAGACACAGTCCATTAATGTTCACTCATTCACATTCTTTGGATAATTTATTTATGTGATTCTTGCACGAACAAGATGCATCTTCATTTGAAATTGACGCCATATATTGTAGGAGATGATAGGATAAGGTTTTCTTCGTCGTTTGCCTAACAATGTAAATCATTCTCTCTTTCTTGTTCTGAGTAGATAATAGCATATGTGAGTTCTTAAAAAAGCATGAACATCCTGAAGAAATGAGTAAAACGCATAAGAAAAAGAGTATGCCTCTATTTCTAGGATAAATTGTACTAATTAAGCTTCGTTCAATGGAGAGATAATTTGGGATTACTTCGATCTTTCAAATTTGTTAAAGCACTGGAAGCACTTTGGTAAAGCTACAAATTAAATAGTAGATAAATAGGCCAGAATTCTTCATAATTTCTCAGCTCGCTTGCAGCTAGTGTTAATATTTAAACGTATGGAAGAATATCAAGCTTTGACAGATACATTCGTCAATGAATAAAATAAAAGCAAATTTACTCATAAGAAGAGAAACGATTTCATCAGTGTCTACATCGTATCGAACATTCATTCATTGATTATACTTTTAGTTGTAATAAAAAGCAATAATGACAATTATTCAACCATGCATTCAACTTTTGCTAGGCATGCCACTTTTTTCTGCGAAACTTCATATGATTCGTTGATGTCAAAGAAAAATCTATCATAGTGTGACTATTACCGGAACACATCTGCCACACGTTTGAATGCTCATTGAAATAATGATCTACAGTGTATGTCAAAGAATAAGCACGTTCCATAAAGAAAAATTTGAGATTTATGTTTTCTGTACAAACAATAAAAGAACGTTTGAAAATGAATGAAGAGAATACTTTTGAGCCTGAGGGTGTGGGTGTGGCTGTGGCTGTGGGTGTGGATGTGGGTGTGTATGGGTGTGGGTGTGGGTGTGGGTGTAGATATGAGTGAGGGGGAGATATTTTGGATAACCGATATTGCGCACCCACACCCACACCCACACCCCACCAACACCCACACCCCACCCACACCCACCACCCACACCCACACCACACTCACACCCACACCCCACACCCACACCCACACACACCCACACCCACACCCACTTTCAATTTCGAAAGGCTTCTTAAGAATAATCGATGAACTTCTAAAGCTTTCTTGCAAAAAACACAGTACCTAATACTATAGAGAACTGATAAGTCTACGAGCTTTATCATCTATAATGACGAACAATCGCACAGCGTACTGTTGTACATCTACTCAATGAGAAGTCTGATATGCTTTTAATTGATGTATAATATAACTACTCTTTTTTCTAAGGTATGAAGATGATTCAACAAAATATTCACAGAAAAAAATATTTGTACGTTTTTCTCAAAACTGATGTTTGGCCAAAACGAGAAAATTCGAACAAATTTTGTCTCACTATCAGGGTTGCCAGATTAAAAATTTAAAAATCAGAAATTCCGACTATCAAAATCAGAAAATATTCAGAATTTTTTTTCGAAAATCAGAAAATAATCAGAAAGGCTAATATGTTGAAATTGGCACTTATTATTTTACCAAACTATTACAAAATGCTTTAGTTGTAATTTGTTCATCTATTCTTCATTTATTTTCGAAGATATTTAACATAAAAAAACAATAATAATAAGAATATGTAGTTCACCGAATATCACACAAACTAGCAAAAGACATCTAGTATCAGACTTTTTACTAACCTCAAAACGTTTTTCACATAAAATGAGCAAAAACAAACCGAGAAATACGCTATATACATCAAGAGATATTTAAAAAGACGACTCATTCAATATGAGTTCCATACTATTGATATTTTTCATTTTTTTCTAATTTGCTACAATAAATGTTTATCAGTTGAAATATGTTTTTAGAACTGTTCACAAGAATAATTAGCATTCATTCTTATCTTAAGTTCACCACTAACTAGTTTTATATCCATGCAATTACGATAATCAGACCATACATGTTTCATATGGCTAACGATTATGATCGTAATCAATTTGAGAAAAGTCTTCATTCAGAAATAGAATTTGGACAAATATCGCAGCGAAACAGTAAAACCAGAAAAATCGAAAAAAACCTGAAAAATCAGAAAAATCAGAAGGTCAGAATAAAATCAGAAAAAGTTTTGAAATTCAGAAGCTTTCCTGCCATTTCAGAAGATCTGGCAACCCTGCTCACTATAGTTCGTTCTATCGAACGGTGGATTTTTTTATTCGATATATTAATGAATCCTCTTTCGGATGAGGGAAATGGAATTCGCATTTGACCCTTGGTATTGAAAAAAAAAGCTTTTCTAGAAAATCTTGAGTACAGATTTTAGAACTTTAAGGTTGCAAGAGTTACTAAAATGAAATAAAATTAAAATTAAAAAAAAATCCTTTCCCTCATCCGAAGTAGCTAGGAGTTCTCTTTCAAACGAGATCAACCCTGAACGCTGTAGCTTGAAGTGTATTGAAAAATTTCTTGTTCCCGTAGAAAGCCCTATTGTACCCCTTGGTTATTCGAAATCTTTCAAACTCTAAGGTTGAAAACCCTGAAAATTTTTTTATATATGTACAACTAAGAGTCAAACATTCTCAGAAAATTTCGTCGAATTTCCACGTACACAACGAAAATCGATTTTGAAGGGGGGAAGCGACCTTAATCGACTTTATTTTCGTATTACTTGATTGGATGGAATCTCTGTGCATTATCAATGACATTTTTTAAACGATATTTGATGACATTTCTTATTTAATGCCAAGTTCTTCTAGCGATCAGTATAGTTTTTATTTTCTGTTTTATTTGCAGTACTTTTATCTACGGAGATCCATAAATAAAAATAAGCCTCTATTTAATTAGCAAATTGTAATCTAACAGAAAAGGAAAAATCACTAAATCGATTAGTTTTATGAATAGTAGAAGATGGTATCTGAAAATTTTTGCATATACTATATGTTTCTTTTTCACTGTTGTAAATGTATTGGAAGATGAGAGAAAGATAGTCAAAGAGTTATAAAATCGGTTTCCGCTTATTTTTTGACGATTACCTTACATATTTAATTATCATGAAAGTAGTTTAATCGATTAGTAACAAAGTTTTAATATTACTATAAAGAGAACATACAAAGTACTAAGTAGTAAAAATTCTTACATCATACAGTGTTCTATTAAGACTTTGGTAGAAGTATTATGTCCCAACATTTAGATACTACAGTTACTTTGTTTAGTTTTGAGATAGAGCAAATATTCACATGATGCAGTAAAAATTTGTTGTTCGTAGAAAATGATGATTATTTATATATTTCTCAAGAATGAATGTCATCAAGTAAGACTCTTTTATTAATATTCTATGAATTTCGGTCGAAAAAAATAGAACGAGTACTAAAATGAACATTCTATTCTAAATTAGAATTTCAAGTGAGTAATTTTGTGTCAATTACATTATTCTACTGGAAAATTTCAATTCAAGTTCTTGAAGAATTTTTTTCAAAATCGATAAATTTCAGAAAAAAACATTTATTCAATATCGAGAGTCTGTAAAAGAATGTCTACGAATTAAAGTTTTGCACATTGTAACAATAAGATGAGCTGTATTTATAAGAGATGTATTTTGTTTCAAATTTTACGACGAGTTTCATGATTAAAGAGAAGAATTTTCTACAATACTTCGTATACTAATAAATATTTTCGTTCTTTGTTGTATTAATTCCCTTTTCCGTCGAATTTTGAACATCAAAATTCTTAATGTCTCGGTTATTTTATTTGCAAAACAAAAAACATTCATTGGATAATTAAAAGCTCTATTCTTTTATGTTCTTTTAATGAAATCTTTCATAAAATCAATCCTTCGAATTATCTAGTTAAATGTCGATAAAAGTTTATTTTAGGTTTCGTAGGTCGTACGAAATTCAAATTTTTCTTTTAACAAAATTCGAGTAACTTGAATTTTAAGTTTTGTAGGTAATAATTGAGAGTTGTTGTTTATTTTCAAAAGAATACTAAAACATAGTAGATGTTATTCATTATTATCGTGATGTATCCTACTACATCTGGATTTATTAACGACTGCGTATTTTCAATGAGATTAGAATGAAAACTAAAATTATCTTCGATGAAGAAAAATACATACATGTACTGATTAATTTTCTCTGTCATTTACATTTTATTATGATAAGTATAAATCAAATTTATTATTATGGTTTTAAATAATTTACAATACATGATTATTTAATAGTCTCATGTACAGAATGTATTATAAGAATAGCGTTGTTAAAACAATTCATGCATATCATGATTATTTTAAATTGTACTTATATAAAAGTTTTACTTTAGAATGCATGAAGGAGTTTTGTAATTAGTAAGAAAAAAGTTCGAACGACTGCATGTATCATAGAAATATTATTATAAGCTGAACATGTTCTTTCTATTAATAATGTCACCTAAGATATCGAATCAAGTATTCTTTTTTTGTTTTAGTAAATGAGTTGATCCATAGAAATTTTTTTAAAAATATCATCAAAGGATTCTTTCTAAAATTTTTGTTAAAAACTGTTCGATAAAAAATGTTGAGTGAAATATTTTCAGATAGAAAAAGAAACTCGTCTATGTGATTAAAATTGTGCAAAATAAACATTTTTGATCGACGATAATGTATATTATCTCAAATTAAATACTAGATTGGGGTGTGAGTTTGAGTTTATTTCCTATCTTTACAACGGCTGACACTCACATCCCCACCTTTCTCTTTGAGTTTAATCAAAATTTTGATCTCAATGAACTAACCGAAAATCAGAAAGTCAATGTGCAGAGGAACACCCACATCCCTTTAAAATATTTTATTTAATTTCGTATAAATCTCAACATTGTCTGATAGATCGATACTTTTTCTTGTTTTCCTGCTTGTTATCTTTGAATTCATGAATATATGCTTCCAACATGTCGTCTTGCTTTTTCATGTTATGCATTCACGTTGCAAACAACAAAAATTCCATCATTACAAACTACTGATGAGTAATAATATCAAAATTATTCCATCAACATAATAAGGGTGTGGGTGTGGATGTATGTGTAGATCATTGCTTACTGACATTCTCAGCCATCCACCCACATCCACACTAACTTTCTTAAACTGGATACGAGAAGAACAGCAAATGAGAAAATGGAAAAGAATATGTGAGCAAATGCATATGTGTGTAAATTGAGAAAGGTTTCAAAAAAAAGAGAACTAGTAAGGAACACATAATGAGATGTAAATGAAATGGTTAAATTTTCACTTGTTTATTTTGAAGTATTATAATAGGGTATTGTTAGAACTATGCCACTGTTCAAAAGTCAATCATCAAAATAAAACATAGAGTAGTTTTCAAGAGAGAAAAAAAAGAAGATAATATTAAATAAATCAGGAAAAGATAAAATTTATATTAGAACTAAGATTTTAATAATTGCAGTTGACGCATACTATTAAAAAACAACTGTGAAAAACATGCTTAACGTATTAAAATAAGCGAAAATCCACTGCAAATATTTTAAAATGATAAAAACCTCTGTCTTAACTCGTTTCTTTGTTACTATAACAGTTATTAGTGTGCCTGGTTAATTGAAGAGTAAATATTAGAATATGATGTAGGAGTTCAAGTTTGAGTCTAATACATAATATTCCAGTCTAATGGTGATTATCCATATATTTCTGTACTAGATAGATAATCACTGTTACTGCTTATTCCACCAGCAATTAGAACTTTTCCGTTATCAAGTGTCGTTGACGTATGAAAATATCGTTCAGTATTCATGCTGCCAATCTGAGACCAAAGTCCAGTTGCTGGATCGTACAACTCTGTACTATTTAAATAGCCATGAAGCCCGTTTCCGCCAGCAACTAACACTTTTTCATTACTTAGCGTTGATGCTGTGTGATAGTGTCGTGCAGTAATCATATTGCCAGTTTGAGTCCAAAATCCAGTTGCTGGATCATAGAGCTCTGAATTCTTTAAATCGCCATTATAGTTATAACCACCAGTGATCAATACTTTTCCATTAGTTAGTATTGATGCTGTGTGAGAGTATCGGACAGTAGTCATGGTACCAGTCTTTGTCCAACTTCCAGTTGCTGGATCGTACAACTCTGCACTATTCAAAGGACCATTAAACCCATAGCCACCAGCAACTAATACTTTTCCATTGGTTAGTATTGATGCTGTGTGCAAGTATCGGACGGTAGTCATGGTACCAGTCTTTGTCCAAAGTCCAGTTATTGGATCATACAATTCTGTACTGTTTAAAAAGTCTTTAAAGTCGTATCCACCAGCAACCAATACCTTTCCATTGTTTAGTATTGATGCTGTATGCGAAGATCGGGCATTAATCATTTTACCAGTCTTTTTCCAAAGTCCAGTTGTTGGATCATACAGTTCTGTAGTATTTGAAAAGTCATCAAATTCGTATCCGCCGGCAACCAATACTTTTCCATTGCTTAGTATTGATGCTGTGTGCGAGAATCGGGCACTAATCATGTTACCAGTCTTTGTCCAAAGTCCAGTTATTGGATCATACAGTTCTGCACTGTTTGAAGAGTTATCAAAACATTCACCACCCGCAACCAAAACTTTTCCATTGATTAGTTTTGATGCTGTGTGACTATGTCGTGCCGTAAGCATACTGGCACTCTTCGACCATTCTGAAAAGAATTGCTTCAATATAGTTATTTGTGGATTTGTGTATAAACTTTGTGTAAAACTTTTATAGAAAATAACTCTTTGTTTACATTGATGTTTAGATCTCCTAAGATCTCCATATCTCTAAACCACTGAAGAACATCTATAACCTTGGATGAGAGAGGTGCTCCACAGAACGTTTCTCATGTGACTATTATCTTATTAATTCAATCGGGAGTAGCTTCATAGAATATCGTATCGATAGGAAGTTTAGATGTGTATATAAGGAATTTCTCGTATGTTATCGAAGCATCTGCAGGAAAATCCGAAACTAAAAGTCATAACGTTTACTTATTTTATGACGATGTTGCCTAGAAACATTATTTATACGTCTCAACCAACATGAGTTAGACTTTTCAAAATTTTACTGAAGATATTATTTAGAACAATCAACTTGATCATAATGCTTTTTAATATTTAATAGCTACCGGAATAATTTTTTTGGTTACACTCTTTCTTATGACTAAGCTTTCAAACTTGCTCAGTTCCATAATAGAATTATTACAAGTCTACCAAACATACAACAGCTGAATTCAGGTTTTTTCGGAAGGAATTCATAAAACTAGTTGTTCTAATTTTTAAAAGCGATGGCTAATATTCGGTTTTCTTGCTGTTGTCAAATTGAAATACAAAATAATAAATATAATCAAATCTATAATGACGATTAGAACATCCAACTATTTTATAATAATCACCTTTTTATTTTTTCCGAAAATGGAACGAATCATGGTTGTCATGATCTTGCTTGACGTGAACTTAATGGAGAATATATACGTGATGCAGTGTCATGATAGGATGTGGATGTGGATATGTATGAGTCTTCTCTTAATACACTTACATTTCTACTCACACCTACACCAACATTCATGCTACTTTTTGAAGTGATTCCAGAGGATAGAGCTCGTTTACTCTTAGCAAAGTCGTGCAAATGATGTCATTCTGATGTCCAAAAACGTGAGTATATTTTATGAAGAGAAAAAAATCTTGTTCAGGGCGGGCTGAAATTAGACACTGTTGCGAAAAAGCTTCCTATGCTTCACGATGATAATTAATATTAACAATTTTTATAGAGTATGTAGTATGAAGTGAGAACTATCTTCTGACGAAAAAAGAAAAAAAAGGCTTTTCTTTCTACTTCACAAACCAAGATGCATTAGTATACCGGTATACTTTTCTAACTACATGCAAATATGCCCAATGGGCAAAGTACAAGATATTCATCTCCGCTGTATTCAAACTCCAGAAAGAAGATTATCTCGAACAAATATGGAAAATATAAATTTTGCACGAACGAAAGCTTTTCAACTTGATGAACCCTTTCCTTAAAAACTCGGTTCCTTTCAGAAGGTTCCTTGCTACGTGCCTGATTAGAGAAATTATTTATGTGACATTCTAAAGAGTCTGTGTATGAAGGCAGCATTAGATAGAAAATTGCATGAAGAAATCGATTCAAACATTCGTGGATTCCCATAGAGTAACACTAAAAAGTTGCTTACTAACCTCTCATTGACCCTGTTGTTGTTGTAGTCTTGGTGGTAGTGGATGTTGTCGTGATCTTGGTAGTAGTTGATGTTGTTGTAGTCTCGGTAGTAGTTGATGTT
>CAJNOP010000466.1:31391-48361 GCA_905250075.1 Rotaria sp. Silwood1
TGCTGATGTTTCTGATGTTTGAAGTGTTGTTGCTGATGTTTCTGATGCTTGAAGTGTTGTTGCTGATGTTTCTGATGTTTGGAGTGTTGTTGCTGATGTTTCTTGTGTGGATAGGCTTCCCGAGTATTGAACAAGCGGTGCCTGTTGCATTTGTTCTGAGGTAAGTCCCACTGTATTACACAAATCTGTTGAACAGCAAACGACTTTCAGTTCACTATACGTTGAACATGGAAATTGTATGGGTACTGTAAAAGTCGGAACAGTAGTGTCAAGTGTCGATATATTAACGAATGTTATGTTAGAAATGTTAAATGTAATCGTTGGAATGGTAAAATCTGTTGTGTTGATAGTTGGGATTTCGACCGTTGACGTTAGCGTCGGGAAGGTTGGAGTGGAGATTTCAAATGTTGACAGGTTAAATTCCATTGTAGGTGTACTCTGCTCAAACGTTGGTATCTGAGGTGTTGTTATTGAAAAATTTACTTCAATTGATGGTACACTTGGTTGAATGGTAGGCGTATATGCGGTAACTGTCGGAATAGATGGTTCAATTGTTGGCACGCTGAAATTGATCGTTGGCATGGTTATCTAAAATAGATTTGAGTTCTTATTGAGAATATATCCATTTGTATTCGAAACAGATCAATTATCGAAGAAAATCCTACAGGTACAATTCAAAATCTGTTAGTATTATTATTCGAGAACTAAAACCGATTGTCAAAAAATATCCAAGCCAAAACTATTTTAGATTCTACTGAAAATTTCACTCTACGGTTAGGTTCTATTTTAAAAAAAAAAGAAAAGACATTATTTTATCTGAATAAAATATGCTCTCTTAAAAAAAACAGAGTCCTGTGAGTTCAATGTGAAGAAGAAAACTCGAAATACAAACCGTACCATTCTTTAACAACCGCTGTATTTTATTACCATTCAATCTTACCTCAACAGTTGATATGTTTATAGGATATGTTGACGGCATGGTAAATGAAATTGTGGGTGTAGTAAATTCAATTGTTGGTATAGTCGGTTCAATTGTAGGCATTGTCAAATTACACTTCTCGTAAAAGTTCGAGTAAATACTGGCGTACGTGTCTTTCAAATTCTGACATAATGATGTAGAAGTAAAAGTGAACACTAATTTCCACAATCCGCTCTTCTGTTCGTCTGGCGTACAGAGACTGTCGTTCACAGAACATGGCAAAACATAACTCACACAGATACAGCTGTCAGGTGCGCACAAGCTATCCGATAATGCTGCTTTAACTAAGACGAAACCAGTAGAATTAGATACCAAATGGTAGCATTGAAGGCCATGAATGAGTGGACTGTTATAAATGAAAAACATGAGGAGCGCAATAATAACCATAGTTATGGACGAATAAAAATGATGTAAATGAAAACAGTACGAAGTAGCTATGTGCATTTGAGTAAGGTGGTCAATCATGCGTATTATTTGTTTTTCTTACCTTCGATTAATGTAACTTCACTACATTTATAAGTTACCTACACATGTGCACGTGTAGTGCTTGCTTCGATTGATACGTTTGATTTGCATAAAATAGATCGTAGTATGATTGCATTATAGACGCCCTTTGAATCATATTTATAATTATAGTCAACGTTCGTCACGTAGAATAGTCAACAGAACAATAGTTGCGTCGCAATAGATAAAACAATATCTGATATAGAGAGTCAGCAAGACCAAACCGATACAATTCCAAATATTTCTTTTCGTGCAAATTTTACAACGTTCTCAGTTTTCGTCCTATCAAAACACATCTGAATGCAATCTTGTGAAGAAAAGATTGTTCTACAACGCTATTGAATTTGATTTCATTTATTTTTTTAAATCTAATTTATTTATGTGAGTAGGGCATCCTGATGACAGAGCGTCACAATGAAATCGGTAATATGTGAATTCGAAGGCCGAGTATGTTTCTTCTCACGTTCAAAACCACGAAAACATAGATGAATATAGGGAAAGTCGGACGGAGCCTCTCAAATTTCACATGTTTGATCGAGCTCCACTCTTATATCTTTGTCCCTCAGACTGCCAATTGAGAGCGAATGGAAAGCAACCAATGTAATGCGAATATGGTGTTCTAACAACACTGTTTTAATGCTGAAAATTATACCGTTTCAGCCAAATTGAACAAAAATAGGTCGAATCTGAGTATACTTCGAGCTTTTTGCTTCGCTATACCTTTCTTTCTATATTTTCGTCATCATCGATAGATAGATGTTGAAAACTGAGATATATAGTGCGAGTGTTACATGACACGAAGGCCGATTTTGTGCTGAATGCCAAGCATATGTATACTCAAATCTAATGAAAGAAACCTATTTCTATGGAATTGTGAGATTTAATCCATTTTCCACACTATTTTAATTATTTTTAAGATTACTAATCAATAGAACTTAAAAAATTTGCCTTATGACCCAAATTTCACGTTTTAGAAAGAGTGATTTCACAAAAAGTCAGCGAGACAAAATTTATATATTAAAAAATAAGCGTTAATTTCTGGACTAGAATGGCCATTTTCTTTCGAATGTTATTTATCTTCGGCATAAAAGGTTCAGATTCGTAGAGAACTCAAAATTTTGGTTCAGAAATGATGTTTTCCGCTCAATTTTAGTGAATAGTTATTCTTTGAGTGAGGGTGCCAATAATGATAAACAGGTACGTAGAGTGGTTAGGATTATTTTAGTAATGAAAGAGTTTTGAGAGCTCTGATTATGATATTCGTAATTAGCATCCCTGAATCTACAATCACATATGGTTTTGATCCATGAAGGAAAAAAAATTTTTTTCATGATACCTGTGAAGGGGACCTCAGGCTCAAAAATAGTGAATGTCGCTTTTCAAGGAATGAAGTTGATAAAAGTGATCAGGGATGATTTTGCATTTGATGCACAAGAAACGCTCACCCTCATGAGCGAGAGCGTGAGCGTGAGCTGTACAGCCCTACAATCAGCAAATGAACATAATATAAGTGTTGGCTCTTGTGATAAGATGTACCTTATTTCTATGTTTTAGTCTTATTTTTACTGTTTTAGAGTTTATCACCAATTCTATGATGTAAAGGTACAAATGCAAATACAGATCTTGTTAGAGAAGCTTTGTGTCAAATATGCAACCGTAAAAGTTGCAAGTATTAGAGACGTTCACCATTCGCACAGATACAAAAAGTGGGGACGGAGACAGTTACATCGCGCACGATCTGTTCATACTTTCATGAGAAATATGACTCATACTAAGGCAACCGGCCCGCTTGAAAGTTTTGCAAACAGAACTGGTGCGGAGCGGCCGTCTCATCGGTGCTAGATCATATTATCAGTTAAAATTTTTCCAGTTCAAACTGGAAAGCTAATTCAAAATTAGTGTCGTACGGCAAATGTGTGCCCTTTTAGTGTGAAATAAAAAGTGATAAATAATGGGGCCTGACTGAATGCTCATTCGTAAAAGGGAGTAAAATATTATATTCAAATTCGACTAACGGATGATGCATAAAGAATGACCCTCGAAGTGTTTTTGAAATATCTCTCTCAGTTGTTGATGATTGTATTTGAATTTTTCCAAAAGATAACCCGCAGAATTCTTTACAAAATTCCATAGAGAAAGGCCTTAAAAACATAGCCTGAAAACTACATCTGGTCCGCAGTACAATATATGTATCATTTTGATACCTATATAGGAATGCTAGATAATGCTCTTGTGTAAAACTGAAGCGCTTATCATTTCAAAAAGTCTGATTTTGCCGATAGAACCTGTAGCGTTCAAAATTGTTGGACCCGACCTCAGCTGATTGAAAAGCGATTATAAGCTTTTGATCCACGAATGGAATTTATGTAGATTAGTAGTCTTCCTCTATCTAAAATTGTATAGACTAGTAAGCTTTATTGTGTATCGTTGAAATCTCAATAGAAAGCACCACCTCCATAGGATTCAACAAGAAGCGCAACGAAGTTGATGCATCTTCTTCTAGTACTGTATAAAAATCTCGTTCTGATATCAAAAATTACTAGGAAACTTAAATTCGTCTTTTTCGAACCGTAGTATAGTATTCTCAATGAAATTTTCTAATCAGAAGATATGAAATAATTTTTTATTATATTTGATGATCAATACATCTTACACATTTGTCAAGCAGGAGAGTTCATCGAGTTAAAAAAATTTCAGATACGGATCAATCGACGAACTTTGTCCGTCAAAATTGTTGAAATTAAGATAAATGTATCAGAGAATAGGTTGATATTGGATCTTTTACAAACGATATGATTTTTTATTTAGTACAGTCGTCTTGTCCTAAAATTTTCGCCACTTTCAGCTCCAAAATGATGCTTTTTTTGACCAAAATCCAAGAATTTTCGAAGATACTTCATTGTATCCAATTGCTTTATTTCTGTTTGATAGAGCATGTAAAAATGCAGTATTCAATTTTTTATTATTATATCAAAATGCACTTCTATAAGCAAATGACCATTTTTTGAGTTATTAAACTTTTCATTATTTTCCTTGCATACAACTTAAGAATTCAAAAATAAAAACTTTGATTACGATTTGAACTATTATTGACGTTTGTTTGTTAAACATTTTTCGCAAAGATGATAATGTAATGCTGAAAATTTCGTATGATTTAAATGTACGTGACCCTAAGATCCATTTTTTAGGGCAGATGTAGGTAGGAAGAAAAACACACATATTCGGATTCATATGCAATTGTATCATTTAACTTCGACGAAATAAATAACAAAATATACATGTATATGGCGTAGAAAAATATTCAACAGGTATTATAGTATCTATTTTTCCATATCGACGAAATATCTCTTATTGACCTAGTATTTAGCGTATTAATCTATCAATTAGAATCTGATAAATCAAATACGAACGTATAATCAAATGATTGACAAGTACATTTTATTTTGCTTTTTACGCAGAAAAAAAAACAATCGATTTTACAAGACTTACTTTTTCAAAATAACCTTTCAAACATATCATTGTATATGTAAATTAATAGCTTGGAGAATTGTAATGCTGCTATACTGTTTATGGCAGTTCCCTATTAAAGTTATGATAAAACTATATTGGATTGTTGTTTTTTCTTCATGTTAAACTTTAATCTGTTAAATCTTTATCATCGTTATTAGTAAGAGAATTCTAATATAAACGTTATGTGAGGTTGAAAAAATCATTCCCACATTATTTTTATTTATTTAGGTCATAAATAATTGTAAATAGAAATATATTCATCTTACGAGACAACCTCTCCAGGTATCAAATAGCTATTCAATCGAGACGATGTTCGTTTGATATATAATAGAAACGTCTATAATAGTTTCTTTTTTCCAGGCCTTCGTTCTTGTGATATCGCAATTTTACTCAGTTTTTCAACAGAAAAATAACTTTTATCACATGAAAAATTGATTTTCGAATTTTGACTTCAAACTTTTTACATGAACAATATTCTTAATAAGATTCGTTGATTGTAAAAGTTTTAATTATTCTAATTTCACATGAATAAAATAATTTTTTTCTTCCTTGAATTATTGTATATACATTTATATATCATTATACAGGTAACAGAGTTTACTACGTTTGTATAAATACATTATATTTTATTTATGATATGTTCTATATTTATTTCAAAATAACGCCTTTTGATAATATCGAGAGAATATAAACAGCAATAAAAGAAAATGAAAAATATTCTATTTAACATTCTTCAGTCTAAAAGTGAAGGTGTGCTTAAACGTGTTGTTTCTTTTTGAAAGCCGATAAATTTCACACTTGGTCACCTGCTTGATTATCAATAATTGATAATGATATAGTTTTGAATCGAGACAGCAATCTTACTCACAGTTTTTCTCGTGTGACTATTTGATCTTTGTATGCACACAGTATCAAGCTTGTTATTACGATATACAATAATTCTTAGTACAGTGAGTATATATCTAATATTATATGTATGAAGAGCTCTGACAATCGAGGGAGCACTTTTAGTAAGATTGTCGTCTCAATTCAGAATTGCTTCATGATTAATTATTTTTAATAGACTAGGTGATAATTTGTGAAGTTTATTTCTTTCAAAAAAAAAAATAGACACACTATCAGTCTAAAACTGAAATTTTTGTTAAATAGAATATTTTTCTTCTTTGTAGTGCTGTTTTTGTTCTCTCGATATAATAAAAATGGGTCATTTTGGAATAAATACCAAATAATATGTAAATAGAATATAATAAATGTAATAAACTCTATTACCTTTATAATGACATATAAATGGATATATAATAATTCAAGAAAAACGAATTTATTTTTGTCCGTGATAGGGCATAATGCCAATGTATGAATGAACTTTGCTTTTACATATGAGAAAATGTTGAATATTTCAGAATAGGAAATATAAGAAAAGTTATAACTTACTCAATAAACTAATTCTGTTGAACGTTTTGTTTATGCAAAGTTTTAAGTCGAAAATGAAAAATGATTTGAGAAGGATCACGATTTTTTATTGAAAAAATCGAGTAACATTTGAAAAATCTCGAGAACGATGATTCGAAAAAACCAAACTATTGTAGATTGTTCTTTTACTCATTAAATAAATATCATCTCAATTGAAAAGTGATTTAACACTTGAAGAAGTTCCTTCATCAGATATTAGTCTATATTACAGTATAATGCTCGTTTCTTGTGTTAATTTCATCAGGCAAATTTTTTTTTACAGTAGGTTATTAATATATATTGAACATAGAATAGATCGGATTAGGAATTTTTGCATCCGGATCTGAATAATTAAATATGTCTTAGACTCGTGTTCGAACTGTACTTCTAATTGTAGTTTGAGTCTAATAGGATGTTATTATTAGTTGTTACTTTTCAAGTATGACTTCTTCGCTTGGTTCGAAACTAATCTAATGAACTTTCACTGAATGTTATAACTCTAATATAATTCTTATTATTTTCGATCTATGCCACTAGACTGTTCGTTTATTTTGTTTTTGTTTTGCTTTGATTATAGTTTTTTTTTTTTCTATATATAAAATCATGATCTAAAAAGCTATCAAAGTTAATCATAAAATACAATTTCATTTACATAATAATTTCATATGAATAGATGAATGAAAATGTCCGAATAGGTTTTTTTTTTTTGCATTGAAAATATTCATGCTATACATTTTTATTTCTTTTACTTGCGTATGTTATTATTTTATTTGATAATAATGATAAAAATAAAATCAAAAGTTCATCAAAATGATTAAAGGTTATATTTACATGTAGTATAAAACGTGAAGGTCATGAATCGACTACATAGAAATTATAAGCAGAGAATTGTGTTGATGACTTTTTTTTAGCAACAAAAAAAAAAGAAGAAGAAGAAATTGCAAGTAAGATATTTAATTTCCTCTTGTCTATTCCATATTCTTATTATGATAAAGAAACTCTATCTTAACATACGGCATGCGTCTAATTCGATTTCCTTTTAATGCTTATTCATAGTTTTCTTTTTTTATTATTTGTAAAAGAATAGTCTTCACTCATTCTTTTCTTTTTTTTTGTATGTCTTATTTTAGATGAAAAAGCTTAAAAGGAATCAATAACAGAAAGAGAACCTAAACAAACGATCGCAGGATTGTTATAACAAATCAACACTTTTCAAGTTCCTCTATATCGTCTCACGTTTTTTTCTTCTTGGTTGTTCTTGACAAGTAATGTAAATAAAGAAAAAAAAAAAAAAAACCATGAACAAGAGACAGAAAAAAATGTTGAAGAAAGAACAACGCAATTAGAATGTTTAAAAAAGAAAGGGCAAAATGTCTCTTTAATGTTTTTAAATTTTGATCGAATCGAACACACAATTCATTTTCACATCATCTATACGTACATAGAAAGTCGAGCATTGTGTAAGTGAGAATTATTCTTTTTTTTATTTTTTAGACGTTATGATTTTTATAAGGCTTCAAACTATTCTATAAATCCAACTGTATTTACATCAGATTGAGTAATCTTGTATGATAATCAATTTCGTTTATTTGGAATAATTAAGTGTGATTTACAGTTGAAAAGAAGAAATAATGATGAAGTATACAGATAGATATTTCTATGCTTGATCGACAATTGAGATAACCATCAATATCAACTACGACAAACTGTTAAAATAACATAAAATAAATAACAATATCCTAACACCTATTTTCTTGCCTATCTATAGTATCTTCCTAACAAAACTAACAATAAGAAAAAGTATCATTTTTGCTTTTTATTTCTTTCATGTAAAATACTTCCCAACTAACGTATGCACTTATAATATGCGTAATGTACCATTTTTAATTACTGAGTCATATGTATGATGAAAGAAAGGAAGAAAAAAAACTCACTCAAGCAGAACACAAATTTATACTATGCATATCTCATCAAAGATTCATAAATGAATGTTAAGTAGAACTAAATTCATCGGTGTACATGTTGTACTTTTGTGTTTCTTTTTTTTAAGTGTAAGAAATATGAGAATAAAGTATTAAACATATTGCTAGCGGCATTTTATTTTCTCTCTTTGTTTTTTTTTTTTTTTTGTCTTTTGAAAAAGTGAAGAAAAAAAATCATTTAGCTTTTCTTATAATATTTTGATGTTAGAATAATAATTAGAGCTTTCGAAAGGGAAAGAAACATTAATAGTATTTATATAAAAATGTCTAACCAACGAATAAATGGTAAGTGCTAAATTATCTTTTAATAGACAATATTAAAAAATGTAAAAAAAATTAATTTTTTAATAATAAGACAAATGAAATTTATTTAGAGAATTCTTTCTCTATGTATACACGCGATATGTTCAATATCTATTAATATCTCTTTTTTTATTTTTCATTGACATAAGTAGAATAAAATAAGTGTTTCTAAAAAAAAATATATTTATAAGAAAAATCGTTTATTATTAACATATTTTTTTTTTCCTCTTTTGTTCTTTTCTTTTTGAAATATCTAGTTTGATTTAAGCTTCTATTAATTTGTTAGAAACATTTTACAGAACAATTTTTCTTTTTTTTTTTTCTATAGAAAATCTTCTTTGTGTTCATCATGTCAATTGATTCGACATCAAAATCAATTCATTGTAAAAAAACATTAAAATCTTCATTATCTCAATCAGATAGTTATCCATATTCAAGACATTCATTAAAAGATTGTCATAATCATTCGTTTTCAAAAAGTCGTACTATGTCAATATCAGAAGAAACATCTGGTGATTTGCTTACAGATTTATCATCATTACCATATAATTCATATAAACAACCAAATAATAAATGTAGTAGAAGATTTAGTGAATTAAAACCACCTTTAATACAACAAACTCAAAAAACAAATAATGAACGACGTAATTCAATGCCTCAAATTAATTTAGGGTTTTTACTTCCATATCCTTTTCGTACAAAAAAACATCATCATAAAAATACAATCAAGTAAGTTAGCATTAGTGTGGGTATGAAAAGCAGATGATGATAAATAATGATAAGGATGTCGTTGTTAAAACAACGTCATTTTCATCTGAAAACTAACAATTCTTTCTCCTCGCTTTTTCTCTTATCAGTAACTGAGAGTCAGATGCAGTTGATTATTGTGCATTTGTTACTAACTTATGTGCATGTGTATGTGTGTTTGTGTGCGACCAGACTTTTGCTCATTATTGTCCTTGTTACTACAAAAAAAAAATTTTTAATTTCTAGAGACGATATAAATACAAGTGTTAATACTCTTACTAATACTTATTCAGTACATTACAACGGTATGACGACAATGAAACCCGAACAACCTCTCTCATCAGTAAGTTAAATGTTTTGTCATGCTCGATAGGCACATTTTTTTTTCTTTGTCCTATTTATAACGTAATATCATTTAAGTGGGTTGTATGATATGACGTGTAGGTATATATATATATATATATGAGTGATGAATATAGGATAAAAGTATAGTTCACTTAGACTTGTAACAAAATATGTTAATTACAACAGTTAAATTTGCAGTATCATATCGTCGTAAAAAAATTCATAAGCATTTTGATAAGGTATGTTTTGACTCAAATCATACAATTAATAATAAGAACAATAAACGTTGAATTTTTTTTTTCATCTATGTTTCTTAACAATAAATCAATAACTAGTTATTCGATTTAAATAACAAAAAAATCTCTTTTCATGAAGTGATTTTTTTTTATAAAAAAGATACAATCTTTAATATACACGTCCCGACTCTTTTTTTTTTTCTTTGTTTCTTTTTTCTTATCCTTTCTCAATGCGCATTGTTGATATGAAATAGAAAATAATAAAAAAAAGAAGATTACTTTGTCTATCATGTCATTTGATCCGTACGATTGCTTTCATTGAAAATGTCAATAATACAAAAAATATTCAATGTACAAGAATAACATGTATTCAATGATATATAATAATAAAATTTTCTTTTTTTTTTTTTCGTTTTTCTTTTTTAATTAAATAGAAAGCATTCAATTTATCAACGAATAATTCAGGAACAAATTTATCAATTAGTAATGATCGTTTATCAACATCCCTCTATGAAGATTCAACATCATCAATATCTTCTATGTCATCATTATTTACATTGGATACAAATCAATTTGAACCACGATCAACTGAAACACTTCCATTAAAATTACATACACCATTATGTATTGCAGAGATTTATCGTGAACAGTTTTTTGAATATGTAAGTAAATTTATGATATAAAAAAAAGAAAAACAACATATTTTTCTTTATGAAATTTGTTTAGTTTCATACAAATTATTATGGTGAATTTGAACAAGAAGGTCCATTTGTTGCATCACTTCGATATTTTTATAATAAACCAATTTTATCAGATAATATATCATATTCAATAGACACGACTGCATGTTGTCAAGCTCGAGCTATTATTCGGTATGTTTATCTGACATTGAAATAAATAGATAAACATCGATGCATTGAGTCATTTTATAAATAGACCAACATGACATGATCAAGAGAAAAAAAAAATTGCTAATTTTAACTAATTAAACTTCTATGAAATTAATAAACTATTTGACTTTCAAGTAGAATAATTTAGAATGAAGTTAATAATATAAACATAACTTTCAAAAAAAAAAAAAAAATTCATGAGACTCTTTTAGTTTTATAAATATTTTTATAGGAAATGTGTAAAAAAAAATAAAAGTTTTCAAGTTGTTTGAGATTGAAAACAAAGATTATAATTAGATACTTTATGATTTCAATGTAAATTATCTATAATAAGAACAAAAACAAAGAAGATTCATGAAAGCAATTTT
Organism: Rotaria sp. Silwood1; assembly: GCA_905250075.1. Classification (NCBI taxonomy): domain Eukaryota; kingdom Metazoa; phylum Rotifera; class Eurotatoria; order Philodinida; family Philodinidae; genus Rotaria; species Rotaria sp. Silwood1. Next base: position 42,705 of record CAJNOP010000466.1, read on the forward strand.
TTGAAAAAGAAAAAGCCTGACATTTATTGATGGCATTAAGAAAAAATTGAATAGTTTTTTAAATCTTTAAATTAGTAATCGGTCGTAGGTGGAAATTAGACTTCAAGTCAACAATTTGATTGATGATAATTAACTATTTTTAATTTTTCCTGACAAGAAATATATAATCAGATTAAATTTATATCGTGCTGAGTTTTCTTTTCTTTTTTTTTGCTAAGATCATTTTTTAGTTCGAAGTAGATAATTAAAATATGTTTGATAAAGTGTCTGATTTTGTCATCAAATTTGTAAAAAGAATAAAAATAACATTAAGAAAAAAATAATAACAAAATGTCGATTCAAGGTTTTATTTATCCAAATTTTAACCTTGATAGAATAATTTAATAATCATTTTCTATACAATCTAGAACATTATTAAATAATTTTTTTATGAAGGTTATTTCAGTACATTTTCATTTATATGTTAAAACAAAAAATCGAACCAACTGTTTGAAATAATGTTCTATATATCTATCTATGCGATAGATGATTTTGACTTTTTTGTGACTGTAATAGAAATGATAAATCTGAATTTTAAAATTAACAAACTTTTGAAACATTATAAAATTTATTTCTTCTTTTTGTTTAGTATTCCAAGTCGTAATTGTGATGTATCTGTAATAGTTGATGGAACAAATGAAGATAATATACTTCAAATATTATTTAATCAAGCACATTTATCAGCAATAAATACATGTAAACCAATTGGTGATCCAAAAGTGAGTAGGTGAGATGTTTATAATTTATATAATATTACTAAATCATATTTTTTTTTTTATTTTAATAATTTATAGGCAAATGAAAAAATATATTTATTCGATAAATTAAATGATGAAAGACAAAATTGTAAAATTGGTCTTATTTATCAATGTTTAGATCAAACAAATGAATATGATATATTTAGTAATGATAAAATAACAGATGATTTAAAAAATTTTTTAAATCAATTAGCTGAATATGTACGTTTAAAAGGTTTTAATAAATATCGTGGTGATCTTGATACAAAAGATGATTTACATGGACAATATTCATATTATACAAAATATAATAATCATGAAATAATGTTTAATATAGCACCAATGATACCATCAACAAAAGCAAATGGACAATGTATTGAACGTAAAGGTCTTGTAGGAAATGCATTTGTTTGTATTGTTTTTCAAGAAAAAGATGCAGAATTTATACCAGATTTTATTTCGGGAAAAGTAACACAAATATATATTACAGTACAACCTTGTACAATTGATGAAAATCTTTATTATAAAGTAAAAAAAAAAAAAAAACAAATTTTCTTTTTTGTTTTTACAAAATATTATTTATTTATAGGTTGGTGTTTGGCATCGTAATGATTTTACATCAACAATTGAACCACCCGGTGGAATATATGAATGTAATGATTCATTTCGTGATTATTTTCTTACATTATTACTTAATTCAATAAATGCTGCTATTGAATCACCAAGTTTATGTTTTCGTGTAGCTGCACAAAGACAACGAATAAAACAAGAAGAACTTAAAAAACTTGTACAACATTTATCTATTGGACAAGTTTTAGATACAACATCTGAAGTTGAAAATCTTAACTCTTCTATAGCTCAACAATCAAGTCCACGAAGTGATAGTACTATCGGTTCAACAATACAATCAACAAATGAAGGTACTACTTCAAATTCTGGTCGTATATCCCCTGTTGTTTCAAAAAAAAGAACTCTATCGAAAATATTCAATGTATTTACTGGTGGTCGATCAGGTTCAGTATCATCCACATCAACATCTTCATCTATACCGTCAAATCTAGCAAACTCTAATACATCACTTCTTAATTCAAGTACACATGAAATAAATACAACACAAGGTCGAGTATCTCAAACATTGCATAAAGACTCTGATAAACGACGAGCATCTGTAGTATGTTTTATCATTTGTTTAAATTTATTCATTATAAATCATTTTATCTTTTATTTTTCTAGAAACTTCGTCAAGCACCAACACCACCAAATCTATCACATTTAACTACTTTACCATCACTAACTATTACATCTGCTCAATCACCACAATCTATTGATTCAAATAATGAAAAGTAAGAAAAACTTATTTTTTCGTTTATAACTATTATTCAGTCAATACAAGAAAGCATTTTGACGATTGTTTTCTTGAATAACTTTATCATGCAAGAGAAAACACTTGGAACCTATCAAAGTAAATTGAAATGTAATTGATCATTTCGGAAGATTTTTAAAAACAAGATTTTGAAGTTATTTTTTTTTTATTAGATTTGAACATCTAATTTAATCAAACAGTAGAAAAAAGTTCTTTCTTTTGATCTACATAAATTTCAACTTCATAGCTGCTCTCTCACTCAAGAGTTATAAGGACTTGCTTGAGATTTCTTCCGATTTCAGCTAATTAACTATGGAAGTAGAGGTGAAATCGATTCAGATTTTCAGGATGAAAATCAAAATTGATTTACGAAACTGCGAACAGAATCGATCTTATATTAGTTCGGAAGGCTTGAAAAGAACTCAACACCTAAATAATTCATCAGGCTGAGTTAAAAGATAATGTTTGCCTTCAATTTCAAAACAAATTCGATTTTTATGCTGTATAGAAAAAGTTTCCAAAAAATTCAAAAATACTGAAATAGTGATCTCAGATCGCTTTGAAATTGAAAACAAACATCATCATTTTATTCAACATAATGAATTACCTATGTTTGAAGTCTTCGATGGTCAATTTACTAGAATCGATGAACTTCAGAAAACCTTTGTAACTTTTGAACGGAAGTGACTATCAAGTTATGGATTACCTCGATCAAAAGAAATGATTTCTGAATTTCATTTTTATAATCTTTACTAAGAACTCACTTGATAGATCAATTGCTAATTAGTCAAATTTCGATCTTTCTCTTCGTCAGTTATTCACAAAAAACAATCATCGGCATTCGTTTTTTTTTCTTCAATGAATAATAATATTTTAATCAAATTCTACAATCATTTAGTTTACTATCACAAAATAATCTTTTAAATCCGGCTACATTGGAAGAAGTCGTACGGAGTCGATCAAATTCAACACCAGGAGATAGTATTAATACAACAAACAAGTAAGTTAATATTTCATTTTTTGTTATTATTAATCATTTGTATCTATGTATATATGCATATAACAATAGAATATTTCAAACTTATGTAATGAGAGCAGTAAAAGAAATATGGTAGATATTAAACCTTTGTTTGTATCTATGTGTGTGTGTGTTTGTGGATTTGAACTTCTCTTTAGCTTAAATATATTAATTATTATTTATATTAAATAATTAAATAAATATTTAATTTTAGAATACATTCATTAAATATATCAAAAATAAATGAAGAAATAGATAATACAAATAGTTCAATAGATGAAGATGATGATGATGAATTAAGTGAAGATGAAAAAATTGAAAATCGTCAAACACTAACTGAACCTCCACTAATATTATCATCAAATATTAATTCATAATTTTTTTGTTTTGTTTTGTTTGTTTGTTTTTACTCACTCTTCTTTTCTTGTTTTCTTTTTTTTGTTTTTTTTTGTTCAATGTTCCGGTGACATCACTTTTCTCAACTCGTGATGATGCTCAATAATAAAATACATATATATATATATATCTTTTAAAATTCAGTTTCTATTCTTGAAATTATCTTTTGATGTTTTATCCTTCGATCTCTTCTTTCTTTCTTTTTTTATTATGAAAAACTAATTATTTGTTGATATTAGTCATCGCACGATGAGGTTTTTTTTCTTTTTGCTTGTGTCTTTCGAAATGTGTGCAATGGGTGTGTCCTATTCTTTCTTTCCATATATATATATATATACATATTATAATTAACAAAGAAAATGAATTCTTATTCACTGTTTATGAAAAACAAAAGTTATAGTTTAATTTATGTTTATATTCTATTTCAATATGAAAAAAAAAAAGAATCTTAAATTAATTTATTTTATTTTTATAAGTATATCTATTTTCAATCATATTCTCGTCGTAACAATGTAGCTCTACATATACGGTAATAGCAAGAACTGGAAAATCCCATCAACGATGAGCAAAAAAAATGGAAAATTCCGTAGAACAACATGAAAGGAAGAAGTATAAAAGGAAATGGAAAAATCCATCATGTATAACAGGCAATGAAAATACATGATACATGACTAACAACAAGAGAAAGGAAAAACATAAGTGTATATGTTTGATTCTATAGCTAAAAGAGCAAAATCCTTATAGCTGTATCTGAACAAAATGCAGGTCATTATAGTCATATTTATTTTCATAGTTTTTAATTAAAAAAACAAACAACACTTTTTTTTGAAAATCAAAACAATTTTAAGGATTTGAGACGAGACTTTCAGCTCAGAATATATAAATACAGTAATTAAACTTTCAAATTTTCGGAAACTTAATTAATTCAGAGTATCTTTCATTAAATTCTCTGCTATCCGGATCCAACGAGCTCTAGATAAGTATGACTGTATCTTATGTGTCACTGATATTGTCAAAAGAACAAAAAACAACTTCGATAATAATTGAAAAAAAACACCTGGAACTTTATCAACACAACCAGGTACGTCGATATAGATAAAAAAAAGAACTAAATATAACCTTGCTAAGTTCGAACAAATCTTTTTCGATTAATAAAGATTTTATTTTGACATGTGAATATAAAATATTGATAGAACTTTTATTTAATTATAAGTAGTAACAAAACAAATAAAACTAAAAAAAAAAAAAAAACATGAGGCAACAACATCATCAATGGAACCTTATTATCACGAAATAATAGCAACACTGTTATTAACACAATCATTAAATAGAAAAAAAAAGAGTGATGGATTTCTTATTAGTTCATTTTTGTTTATTATCTTTTGGACGGTTGGAATGTATTGAGAGGAAATTATGTAATTAACTTGTTAAATAATGTTCAAATACCCATCGTTGTGATGGTTTATTAGGTACACATTGTCTTAATTTAACTTGATCATTATTTGAAAGACCTTCAACATCAAGACAAAGTTTACTTGGAAGATGAACAATTGATCCATTCTTTTAATTATACGAAAAACAAAACGAATTAAATCTTATTTAAAAAACAAACAGATTTATTTTCTCTTACTCTTTCATGTATCCATTTTTGACTTTTATCAGCATAATCACAATTCGATAGAATAACATCCATAGTATCAGAATTATGTCCTGATGTAACTGAACATGTATCTTCACGACGTAATTGATCAGTTTTTGATAATGAAAAATATTGATTTGCTGATACACCATTTTGACATGAGAATATTGATACTGGTATTGAACCTTTTTCATCTTTACCTAATGTATCCAAACATAAACTTGATGAAGGATTTCGAACCTCAAAACAAAAAAAAGAAAAATTTATTTTTTATGCTATTTAATTATTTACTTCTCCATATGCATGAACATTTTCATCAAGAATAAATTTTTCAGGAAATACATTTTCAAGATACCATTTAAATGAATGACAATTTAAACGTTTACGAATTTCTCGACGACTTTCAACATCACCAAAATCTTTACCCTAGAATAATATATTTTTTCTTATTAAAAATATTTTCAT